>OX235272.1:70433403-70620731 GCA_944472155.2 Trichobilharzia szidati
TTTGATCCTCTACCAACGCACTCCCAAACCTCACTTAGCTAGTAATAAGCCACGCAAAGTGGGAAGGTTGGGCGTCAGACTAGCAATCCCACCCTGTAAAAATAAAACCACTGCTACCGAAACTTTAAGGCTCTAGCTTGAAGCCCTATAGTTTCACTGTGAACGTATAGAAATAGAATAATAAAAATAATAATGCATAAATACCCTAGTCAAATCACTTCCAGAAGTTAAACCGAAAATAAAGAGAAGGAAAATGTAGTAAGGTGAGAAATCCCCTTTGAAGTGAAAAGAACAACAACTATTGTGGTGAGAGCTGACTGCTAGCCAAATCCGTAAATAGTAATTTACGTCAATGATTACGTCCTCAATATTGGTCGTGAGAAAAATATGAACAAAGACTGATTCAACAACCAACCACAGCAGACTTTGCGTACGCGCATACACTTAGCATATAGATGATCTGACATTCAAGAAACAGCCACAAATAGATGAAAGATTAACTTGCAGTGAGAAACAACCAATTAGAAGACTGTGTTTGTTTGTTTACAATAATCTATAATAATGTACATGAAAACCTATAAAAATGTGTTGATTTCCTTAATAAACGATCTGTTGCCTGGCCCTTGTCTTCTGTTGTTACGCTATTACTAAAACCTCAAGGCTTGAAGCCTTGTGCTACGCTAAGAAGGCAAAGGAATGAGAAAAAAGTGGGGATATTGACGACGATACAATAATAACCTTTTATGGGGAAGAATGAAGCAATTGACATTTGCGTAATGGATTCAAACCTCAGCCCATAATAAATTTGCACTACTATTTCGCCACTTTGTTTGGTTGCATAAAATTCTATTTAAATTGTGTTAATTGGTTGACCAAATGGAATTCGAATTACTTAGCAACGACGAACACCTCCCATAACAATCAAAAATGCAACACACAAGCTGGATGGAATGCATAAACCTATGCCTAACAACGTACTTCCAATTCAACGGCCAAATATATGAACAAGTCAAAGGAACACCCATGGGATCGCCAATATCAGGTTTGATTGCAGAAGCAGTGATGCAAAGGCTCGAAAACATAATCCTACCAAAGATCAAACCCAAGATTTGGATACGTTACGTAGACGACACATTTGTAATAATCAAAAGAAACGAGTTAGATAAAACTCACAACTTAATAAACAACGTCTTCAACGACATCAAATTCACAAGAGAAGAGGAATCCGAGAACAAAATCCCATTTTTGGACGTCTTAGTCAAGCGAACAACCACAGGGGAATTAGAAACTCAAGTTTATAGAAAATCAACTCACAGACCAAATACTGAATTACAACAGCAACAATCCAATAACACACAAAAGGAATTGCATACAAACACTATTCAAGAGGGCCAGGACTCATTGCAGCACTCCCACCTTAAGGAAAATTGAAGAAAGATATCTCATGGACGTCTTCCAAAAGAATGGATATCCACGGAATTTCATCAAAAGACATATACCCCCAAGCCAACCTATCAAATCAAAAGCCCCCAAGGAAAGCACAAAGAAAATCGCCCTACCATATATAAAGGACATCTCAGAAATCACTGCAAGACTCTTCAAACCTTTAGGAATTGACGTCGCACACAAACCAACAAAATCACTTCACTCAGTTCTATGTCAACCAAAAGACTCAACAACGAAAGAAGATAAAACCAACATCATCTACAAAATAAATTGTAACAACTGCGAAAAACACTACATTGGCCAAAGTGGACGTCCTCTTCGTCTTCGTATCCACGAACATAAACTAGCCGTCAAAAGACATGACATCCACTCCCTCATATCACTACATACAGACAACCACGGACATCAATTCGACTGGGACAACGTTCAAATATTAGACAGAGGAAACACCAAGAATGCTAGAGAATTTTTAGAAGCCTGGTATTCCAGTGAATCATCAATCAATAGACACATCGAGATAGACAAAATTTATCAACCGATAAGAAAGAAATCTCACACACAAAGGGTCAAAGTTCAAGTCAAAGAAACAATCAGTTCCAATACAAGTAGCCTAGAAGGTGTGAAAACACACAAAAACAACCAATCACGTTCAAGGTCACCAGGAGAGATGACTAATAAACTCGTGGAGAAATCTAAAAGCTCACTTCAAATTGAAGTATGCGCTGAAGATGTTGCCTAGTAGGGCAATGAAAGCTTCGCAAATAAACTATCACAGCTCAGAGAACACAACTACATCAATATATATATACATATTGCCAACAAAATTGAGCATTGCAACAATGAAATACCTGACATTGATGATTTCTTTTAGAATTTACAGCGTCTCGTTCAAGATGACCAGTATTGTTCCCTTCATCATTGACCGTCCCACTTTCACCTTCTTCATTAACTGTTATCCCCTCCAAGGGTGATTCAGATGGTAAATGTTGTTGCATATCTCCACCATTTGATTCTGAAGAAACATCAGGTAATGGCCTTAAACTACTACTGTCTGTAGTTTCAGGAGTTAATGACTCTGATACAGGTGCTGTTCTCCTATGATGATGACGATGTGTATGTCGATGTGAGACACGTGGTGACGTGCGATTAGAAAGACGTCTACTCATTATTTCTGGAGTTAAATTAGCCTGAGAACCAGAAAATTCTTGCCCAAGATCAGCATATTCTGTATCCGATGGAAGTACATCTGTAGACCATGTATCACTAACAGTAGATCGAGTTTCATCTAAACACACAAATAACGTATATAATATTTAATAAGAACCAGACTAATAAGTCGATTAAAAAATCATCAATCATAAAAACAGTAAGTACAGTAAATACCAGCTGATCAGAACATGATTTATTATTAGAAATAAAATTCAACTACATACGTAAAAGACGGGTTTCCATCCACCTATTTGAAATTATTTTCTGATTTTGATTACACCTATGCAATCACAGTTATTATTATTATTAATATCATTATCGTCTATAGCTTGGTTTGTAAGGGTTAGTTATGTTTTTACGAGTTGATCACGGACTGATATCAGTTAGAGAACCATTGAAAACCAGAGAGTACTGGACAGCTGCTGTTTCATCGTAGTTTTGGGAATCATCGGTAGTACGCACCCACTTGGATTCAAACCCAGGACCTCCCGGTTACAAGGCAAGCTCAGAAGGTCCCGGGTTTGAATCCCAGTGGTGCGTACTGCCGATGATTCCCCAAACTAGGATGAAACAGCAGCTGTCCAGTACTCCCTGGTTTTCAATGGTTCTCTAACTGATATCAATCCGTGATCAACTCGTAAAAGTATCATTATCTCCTTAAGTTTTGAGTTAAAAGAAAGGTTTCAGCAGCATAGTCACTTCACTGCGTTTTTTGCAGTCTTTTAAGCTGCCTCCACAACTGCTCATTAGCTTTCATTCCCTTCACACATGTTCTCCCTATTGTTACCTTCGGACCAAGGCTGAACTCATCATTTCCCATGTGGCATCTATTCGAGGGCTGACTTTGCGTGTGATGTCACCTAGCTGTCTCCCCAGAGTATCTAATCCATCTCCGTTTCCATTTGCATATTTTTTGGTCGATATGTCCTTGGTCGGTCTATTGCACTGCAAGAGTTTCTTATTGTCTATCCTTTCAGGTAGGCCAGCCATTTGATCTTCGGTATAGAGCGAAGGCATCTGTTGGTGCAAGCCTGCTAATTGCTGCTTGTTACTGTTGATTAGTTATCTTCATAAGCAATATCTTCCCCATGTTCACTTGAAGTCCTGTCTTTGCTGCTTCTTTTATCGACCAGTTAGTTTTCGCCAGTCAATCTTCCAGTTTCTGTGACATTAGGCATAAATCATCCCCGAAGTTCAGAAGCTTTTAGTCTTCTTGTTGTGTGCAGGCAAAAGGATTTACACAGGGCAATATCAATCTCACCAGATGGACAACCCAAAAATCAAACAGACTTCATCTCAGTCAAAAGAAAGCGCAGGTCTCCCCCCCCACAGTTATCTCAGATGATTGAATGATTGAGATAAATATACACAACCACTAGTTATGCACACGTATTTCAGAGTGAAACTGACTGTACAGCAGAGATAAACGAGACATTCAGAGTTAGTTATCAGAAGAAACAGTATATTGGAGACAATTTTAACTTGTAGATAACACATAATTTTCGTTTATTTCTGATGCGAGAAATAATTACACGTATTAATACTAGCTAGGTTAAACGATCACTGTGTATGCGCATTTTACACTATTCATTTACACATTCTTCTCGGGTAAACTATTTAGTTAAACTGTTTAGTCCAAGCAAAAGTTCACTTTAAGGTGACCTGTATCCACTTATAGGTGTGGCTGATTGACCTAAGCAAAAGACTTTTAAACCAGTTGGCCTAGGATTCAAATTTCATTCTGCCTAGTTAAGGCTGATCAACAGCTCTTATAGGTAGTCTATGGAAAAATTTATCCAGGTAACTGAGATGAGCATACAGAGATATAGAAATAGGTAGGAATTGGTGTAAGCCAAAGTGAATACATTCAACGCACCGTACTTAAAAATGTATAGAAACAGAAATAAGAAATTAGATAAAACGGAATAGATATAAAATAAGAGTAAAGAAAGGTTGTTAGAATTTTCAAGACGGTAAAAACAAGCGACTATACTTCAACCTATGGGTATTGAAAGAATTTGGATCAATGTCAGTGTACATTTCATCACAAACCACAAAGAGTTAGAGAATCGGAGAAAAGTAGGACCCATTACACAGATGTCTCCCCCACAACCAAGCCAAGGATTGGACTCGGGACTTTTAGGTTATGAGGTCAGAGTCATTGAGCCGGAATTCGATGACCCATGAATTCTGACTTCCGTAAATTCGTGACATAACTCAACCACTAACCAATGCTATCAGTGAGCATCAAAATGGTGAACACATATATGCGAAGTAATGGCTGACTGTCAATTGTCATACTTTATTCAAGTGGTTATTAATCCATTAATCATTTTTCCCACTTAAGAATAATCAATATCTTGTTAAATAAGAACCATTTCAAGAGTTATTTTGTAGGGATTTCAATTTTGACCACAGATTGATATCAGTTGAAGAATCATGGAAAACCGGAGAGTACTGAACAGCTGTTACATCCTAGTTTAGGATTTTTCATCAGTAAGTACCCATTGGGACTCGGACCCATGCTCGCTAGTAACTGGACGAAGTTACCTGGAGTTCTAGTGAAAAATTGTGACCAATGGGATCCACACGGTCGGGTGTGAGAACAAATACGCGCCAATGACAGTGACTGGTAGTGGTGCTAAAACCACGAGATCGTACAGGTTGGATTCCATGGATCACTGAATCAGGTCGCAGTGACTAGAAGGTCTACTAGCCTACCTTGTAACCGGGAAGTCCCTGGTTCGAACCCCGCAGGGCACGTACTGATGAAGAGTCCAAAACTAAGACAAAATGACTCTCCAGTACTCCCTGGTTTTCAGTGATTCTCCAACTGATATCAATCCGTGACCAAACTTGAAATAACCATTCCATTTATTTATCTTTGAATCACAATGATTATTCAATTTACAGTGAAAGAGTTTACTTCTCAAAAAAGAAACAACTTTGTATGAAGATATTTCACCCATACACCAAAAATTGACTTATTGTTCACATGGTAGTGTGGCGCACTTCCCATTAAATCTCCCATATTGTGCATTCTTTTCTATCTCCTACAGAAAGAATCAATAGACTGATTCTTAAAAGCTTAAAAGGAAATTTCTTTTTTTACTATTTTACTATTTATTATTAAATAACCAACGTTATTTGTAAATTATTCACATCGTAGGCACGAAAAAAAAACTATCGTTCCCAAGAATTCAACTGAAAGAAAAAACAAATTTGATGCGCCAACAACTATATTGAAATATTAGCATCAATCGATTAACGTCTTTCTGACGCCTAATCTCTTTGCAGCTTAGCTAAGTTATTTTAGAGTGAGAATGATGGACTTACGCAAAAGACTTTCGTCCAGGTTTCGAAATTCATTCCACTTCGTCATATCTCAGTTCATTTTGTTCGGCTCGCGACAACCTAAATACGTTTATTAAGATAACTATATACAAGGTGTAGAGCAATTATTACTATCCCCTTAGGTTCTGAGCGAAACATAGGCGGCTTGCTTAAAACTTGGGCTATCAAAAGCCTTCATCCTTAAACTGCGTATAAATATATCTTCTTCAGCTCGTTTTAATCTATCAGAATACGACATCTAATGGTGTTATTTACTCTCGCGGGTATTTAGAATGTTTACAAACTTGCTGTTTCGTAAGTTTCCACTAAACTTGAGAGAAAGCATAATTGTGGTGTATCAATAGATGAGATAACTGTTGCTGAATTATGCCTTTGGGTCACTGAATGTGTTCCTGAACTTTTTATAATTGGCTTTTAACTAAATATCCTGGATTTCACAAAGGAGACAAAGAAAAATATCATAATGGATTGGTTTGTACTTCAGGTCAGACAGAACTGGTGTCACACGATCTACTATCAATCGAATCGTGTATTTGAAGATCCTGGACAAAGAAAAGACATCATGCAATAAACTCAACTGGAAATTCTGTACATTATATAAACACTGTCCAGAATAAAGCGATTATTATTGAAGCTATTGAAGCTTCCACAGCACATCTGCATCTCATCCTGTTCTCTACAGTCCTATTTAGCTGGCTCCACAATTGCGCATAGGCTGTCATCTTATCCCCCCTCCTCCCACGATCTCTTTCATATCACCCATGGATGCCCAGTGTAGTGAGATAAAATTGTGATATTAAATTTACAGATAACTTAAAAATCATTCTACCAAACACGCAAACAGCTTTAGAATACACTGCATCTGTTAATAATGACTGAAGAGCAAAGTTACTAGAACTGAAAGATACAAGTCATCTGGTAGGAGGCCTTGGTCCTACATTTGTGTGGATTGATTACTTATATCAAACTAATTACAGTCAACCACTGTGCATATCCGTGTCCATAGCGTACACTTCAGTGATAAATTTTAACCATGATAGGAACAGACAGTTGAATTGATTGACAATGCGATACTATTGTGACGGGTGCTACTGACAGGATTTATCAGTAGTTTATAAAGAGACGTTCATCGGCATAAAAACATCAAAAGGCTGGGAGATACATTTGATTCCAGAGAAGGCAAATGATACAGAGTTGTGAAGATACATGGGAGACGTGAAAGGAATACAAGAAACACAACATGAAGTCCAGGGAAATTAATCGAAATTAACATAACAGAGGTTTATACATAAAAGGAACATCACTTGTTTTTGAAAATTTGTCCAATCATGAGTCATTCAAAAAGTATCAACAAGTATAATAAACAAAAGTTTATGAGCTGTGATCAAAATTTGACCTCGGACTTACAAATATTGGTCTACCTTTGTTAAACACTTTAAACAGAGTGTGTATGTGTGTGGGTAAACAGTTGTAAAACATTTCTTAACATCTCCATAAGAAGATATGGACAGTCGAGAATTTTGACCAAGTATTAATAATTAGTGATACATATCCATTTTTTATTTAATAATAAGGATTTCCTATGCATCAGCTAACATCACGCCTTCATGTCTGTTCAAACTGTTAGTATGTAGAATGTTATGATTAGACGTATTTTCAAAATTATGGTGTTTGGGATTAGAGTTTAGTAGAAGCACCCTGTCGGACTTATTGCTTTGTCTTCTTTCTGAAGATTGAGCTGCTTTATTCGACCTACTGGCGTTGTCAGGTGACTCAAAAGCTACGGATTTAGGATATGCATTCTGTTGCAGACAACGGAGAGTGAAAATACGATGATTGTGCCAGTTACACAGTTTCTTTGTTAATTTAATTCGATTGCAAAATAATTCAAATGAACTGTCGTCAAGATTTGACCGAATAGTTCAAAAACAATTTGGCGCCGATTGAGAAGTAGACATTTAAAAAAATTATATTTGTAAAATCTCAGCGAGATTGAAATGAGTAATTCCAACGTTTCGTTCGGCAATCTGGTTCGAACTTCTTCACTCGGCGCCCAAATATTTTAGAACTATTCTATCAAATCTTGGCGACAGTTCATTTGAAAAGTACATACTAATGACCAATCATATTTAAATAGGTCAAGCAGTACATGGTAGGCGATGGTTGAAGTCCATAGTATTTTGAGCACACAGGATGTGTGTGATTCATCCAAAGTGCTCCCATCACCTTTAATAACCTTGAATTAGAGTTCTGTGAAATATTTGTGAAGCGGTTATTAATATTGATTTTGTGACCTGATATTTGTAAGTGCTTTACAATGGATGCTGATGGATTTCTATTCAGATTAATTGCATTGGGATTTCCTATTTGCAATGTATGCATATTCCTAAATAGCTCCAGAAGCAAATAGAATCCCCAGAACCCATTAACGGTGACAACAGGAGATCTAGCTCCTCTATTGAGAAACATGTTAAAGAGACAGGACACAAAACTGATGTTTAGACATCGTCATCACACTAAACCTTCTTTGGTAAACTTTGTTTTGATACCATAGCAGATGTACTATTGTGGTGAGAGCTGTCTGCTAGCTAAAATTGGTAGACAGCAATTTACGTCAATGTTTACGTCCTATATCTTGGTCATGAGAAAAGGACAAGAACAAAGACTAACTCAACAAACAATGACAGTAGACTTTGCGTGGGCGGATACGATTCGCAGATAGATGATCTGACTATCAAAGAAATGGACACAAAGAGATGACAGATTAACTTTCAGCGCAAAAACAAACAATCAGAAGACTCTGTTTCTCTGCTAGCAATAACGAATAATAATGTACATAAAAATCTATAAATAACTGTTGATTTTCTCAATAAACGATCTGTTGCCTAACTCTTGTATTCTTTCGTTGCACTATTGCCTCTATTATTTGGTTTGGTGATCTTCATTGTTATTTTGATCTTCAATATGTCTTTTTAACTTGACCTAAATATATTTTCTCGCCTCTTTACTCTTTATTAATTTCACATATATAGTCATATGACAAATCCGTGTGTGATTAGATAGTTAGGAATGTGTTGCACAAATACATAACACGATTCAGACAAATTACGCCTTCTTATTGCTTTGTCTAAATTCATAAAGGCAACTAATTATTTCAAATAGAATAAAATAAAAACGTTACGTAAGATTGTGTGAAATCTGATAACATAGAATTTAAAGTTGCAAAACAGAATTGATTTAGCATAACAGAAGGGAACGAGTGAAATAATACAGTAAACAGTCCAAAGTGAGAATAGGAATAGTAACAATTGACGTAATATAGGAAGAGTACACAAAATGAATAAACAAAACGAAAAAATTGGTAGAGCCAAAATATGATTAGGGACTGCCATACTTTAGCATAAAGGCATTAAGACCATGGAAGCTGGAGGGGTTGAACGGACTTTTTCTGTATACAGAGGTCTGGCTTTTCTGTTTCGATAGCCAAAGCTTCAGCAATACAGATGAGTTGGGCATGTAACGATTTGGCAAATTACTTTCTGCCTTGTAGATGACTTTAAAGGCAGAGGCTGTAGAGATAGGGTGATCACTGTCGACCAGATGTTCAGTGATCGCGCTTCTTATTGCTCCACTTCCACCTAGTCGCATCCATGCAGGATAGTGTTCTTGAACCTCCTTGGACAAAGTTCGAGTCGAACGATCGATATAACTAGCTCCACACGAGCAGGTGAATTGATAAACGCCCACAGAGTTGGTCAACTGAGGGATTTTTTCCTTCAAGTTATTGAACAGTAATGGTCGACTGGAAGACGCTATTCTCAACGATGCTGTAGCGAGTTTCCTTTTCAGAGACAGTGAGATCTTTGTTTTGATGATATCGGAAGCTAAATCACCTTTGAATTCCAAGGTCATGTATAATATTTTCTTGATCAGACACATTTCATAGGTTTTGACTGAATATTCTTGTTTATAAAACGGGGTGAAAATCCATTTTTTTTTATTAGTTTTTCTTAAAAGATTTAACTTTTCTTCCACAGTATTAAGACTAAATAATAAATTCCTTGAAAAGAGTCTCTTCGCTGAATCATTTGTTTTGATATTAATTTAAAAACTAACAATTAATTATGAAATGATGTACATGTATTTAACTTTTCTTTTGATTATTTTATACAATTCAAGCTTTTTACAAGCAGGATGTGATGTCATTTCAACGAATACATTTTCTGCATCACCCGAAACACTAACTGCTGCTTTAAATACTACCAATACAGAAACTGTAGAATTAATGCGTCATTTCTGTACGACTTGTACAATGTGTAATGACTACTGACGATTGGTTAACAAGAGAGATACAAAAATTACCTATAATTATCGCTGGATCATTGGGTTTATACTATACCTCAAGACAGTTTCATTTCACTTTCCTTTTTAAATATAAGACAATAGGCCTCAGAGTTGAATAAGAATAGGACATAAATGCAAGGTGCTACTGATAAACTGATGAGTAGTTGTTACATACCACTTACACCAACCAGTAGTGCTTCCTAGCCAGACAGGAGTGATATAAAAACACCAGACGGCCATCTCACCTGTTTGGGGATGAGCTCATCAGAGGTGTGCCTAGCTTGACTGGTTGATGATGTAAGTGGTATCCGACTACTCATGTCCATCGATCAGTAGTATGTGGTAAAGTTTGTACTATTTGCTGCGAGACCATTGTTGTTCTATGAAGGTTGAATAAAAAAGAAGAGAATGGCTTAAGGCGGCCTACTTAAATCACTGAGCTAGCGAAATTACTTTCCATTAAAATACTGAATTTCATTTGGATTTATCATTGTTTTAATCCTCCAGTTATATCAAATGACCTATACATGAACTTGCGCGTTGATTTAACTTGTTTCCCAGTAAACGTTGTGCAATTTTTCAACGAAATGAAGATATACTTCAGATTATTACTTTATATGTAAATCCTGTATGAAGAAAAAGGTATTTTGGAACTAAATACGCTGAAAATTTTTGTACCATATGTTCGCATAATGTCTGAAATAAAGCTTTATTATTATTATCATGGATTTATGCCTGTCTTGTTGATTGCCATTTATGGTATCAACCAGATAACATATTGTGAGCAGGAAAGTGCTATAAAATTTCACCTCAAAACCATATAAATTGCACATGCATGAAATCGATAATAGGATCACTTAAAATGAATGAGTAAGAGAATGAGGATCTCATGCCATAATCACTGTACAACACCACCACCCTCACATCAAACCGTTTAAGCAAATTTTAACTAATATCTAACTTTCAAGCCATTCAAATTGAACTTAAAAGCCGAAAATAGGTGCGTAATATAGGCTGCAATTCATTATAACAATTAATTAACTATAACCGTTTATAACAATTGTTCTAGAGTAAAATTATTTTCAGGTGCTGATTTGATTGTTTACATGATTGATCACGAGCTGTCATCAGTTAGAGAACCATTGGAAAACCTACCAGGGAGTACTGGACAGTTAATTTGTAGTCGGCGAGATTCCCCAAGTCAGACAGGAGGACAGTCACTCGCATGTGATACAAGCTGGCGGTTGCGCTAAATATATATCACGAATTAGCAGAAGTTGGAATTCATGGAACATTGCATCGGGTTGCAGTGGCTGAATGGTCTACGAGCTCGCCTGGGTTCGAACCCTAATGGGTGAGTACCGCTAAAGAGGGTTCCAAGCTGGAACGAAACAGCTGTACAGTACTCCCGGATTTTCCAATGGTTCTCTATTGATGTCACCTCGTGATCCATCCTGTAGAATTACATTTTTTTAAACTGTGATTACTTCGTTTTCTATTCAATAAGCAAAAGATATACCGTAATGATAAAAAAATTCAAATATCTCACTTTCTGTCAATCGAGGCGGAGGTAAATCGAATTTATTAAATTTTTCTGTAACATCTGGTGTACAATGTCGCTGAAAAAGTGTTGAAGGAAAATCACCTGGACCACTACCCCCACCAACACCACCAACACCACATCTTGCTAGATGAGCTACATTTGCTGGTAAAGTTGTTCCAGTAGGTAAGATTAAACCAGACTGAGAGTACATTCCTGAAGTACGATAATTGTTTTCTGTCCCATGAAAACTGGAATGAGTTAATTGACCACCACGAGATGTTGTACTTGTTAATGATAAAGGTGTTACACGACCAGATATATTTGCTGATGATAGTGGTAAATCAGACAGTGCATCTTCTTCATCTCTTGGATAACTAGATTGTTCATCAACTTGTGTACCGATTTGATCACTACCAATATCATGTGTACCATCTTGTGATTCTGAATTTTCTGGAATTGGATCAGGGATAACATCTTCACCTAGATGTACACCACATGATGAACATGTTAATAAACTGGATTGTTCATCAACTTCTCTAACATCAGCTGTATCATGTGATGAACTTTGAAATGAATGTAAAAAGGATGCGTTAAAATGACATGAAGATGAAGCAGTACTATGCTGTGACGTTGCAGCTCCTATTAATCCACTATCACTATCGCTATCATTTGATGCACTATCCACAGAGAAGCTAGAAGTACCTATTTTACGAGAAAGAAATAAAACAATAGCATAATATACGATTAAGCAATAAGTACTTTTATAAAATATATATTGACCAAAGGGAGTGTGTACTGCTCAACAGTCCGCTCCATCCTCCTTTATGGTTGTGAGCGAGAGATGGCCATTGAGAGTGGAAGAAATGAAAAGACCAACTAACAGTCTTTAAACATACGTGTCTGTACTTTAGGTAGTAAAACAAGGTGAGCAATATTGATGTTATGCTTCGGTCGAGTACTAGGTAAGGAGAGGAAGTCAATCGACGAGTTTGTGAAGCTGTATCGCTTGACATGGCTAGGACATGTGTTACGCATATCCAGTCGTCGATCACATTCCTCGACGGTCAGTGTTAGCTGACATAGGATGAATCAGGTTGGAAAAGATAAAGCTAGTGGTGCTCAAACCAAAACATGGTCTCATCAGTCAATGAAATCCACAACAGTTATTTTAAGCCAGCCAGCTAGCCACATGGGGAGGTGTAGACTGGCTTCCTGGTTGGGGTCATCGGGAAGGTAAAAACCAATGAAAGCTTGAGGCAATTGGTGATATGGCTCAAACTCATCGTTCTAAATGGCTGGTGCAGATGCATCCACTCCTTGTGACTTATAGTAACCAACAAAACTATATGGTTCTTCTATATTACTATTCTTTTTACCTCACATCCCTGTTTACTGTTTCTGTTTTGGATTTCTTTTTACTTTCTTCTCTTGCTTTGTGTGCTACATGGAGTGTGGCGACTCAAACTGCTGCACATCGGTGCAAAGTTCTACGATGAAACCAGTCAGTCAGTCAGTCAGTGAATGAATAAAAAATTCTACAGTTTTAATACTACAGATAAAGTAGAGAGAAAAATGATACAACACTAGTGATGCGGAGGCCGAAAAGTTATTCTAGGCCTATTCTGGGTTCGAACCCCAGTGGGTGCGTACTGATGAAGAGTCCCAAACCAGGACGAAACAGCTGCCCAGTACCCCCAGGTTTTCTAGTGGTTCTCTAACTGATGTCAGCTTATGATGAAATCCTCCATCCTATTCTAACTCCATTGTGTTCGGAGTGGAACATGGGACTTCAAGCTTGACTTTTGAAATTTCAGTGGCAGGGGGTCTTTTATATTTACAGGGTAGGGTTGTTAGCCTCACACCCAACCTCACCACTTTACCGGATTTACCACCAGCTAAGAGAGATTTAAGATTGCTTTGGCGACCGGGGATGGAACCCTAAACCACATGGGCGGTTGGTAGGCATTCTACCGCTGTACCACCGACGCATAGAAGAGGAAAAGAGTATATATTATTACAAGTGTGCTAACAACAAATATCTTCTTTATAGAAATATGCGACATGCACTCCAGATATTTGAACAACTTAACACAGTCTACCTTAACCTCAGGTTTACAATAACTTACGTACGTAATAACGAGTTTCATATTCTAGTTCTTAGTACAAAATGAAGACAGAATTAGAAAGTCAATTTATTGGAGAGGTAAACAGACTTTCCCATACTTCAAGAAGAAAAAGAACAGTTCTCACTCTCACCAATTAAGGCCAAGATGTGTTGCAATAAAGCAAGAGTGTTACACTATGAAAGTAGTGAGCGAAAATTCACGATTACTGGTGGAAATTCCTCTTGAATAAGGGAAACGGAAGACAATGACATCTATGCCGGTAAACGCCGTAAAAAAAACAACTAAATTTCTTCGCTTTACAAAACACAGGAAACAAAGTATTTCATGAGCAGTTTAAAAAGGTGTCAGAAAGGAAGCGTTAAAAACAGAGACTTTTCCCGACGTCAGAATGATTTTAACAATGTGCGACAAACACAAAATACTCATTAAACAAACTAATTCAAATGTAGACAAATATATAAACCGCTCACTTCACACTACATTTGTACATTTACAAGCACTTGTTGAGAGGCCGAAGAATTATAGATAAATAAAAACGGAAATATCGATTGGATGTTGTTTAAGCACTTTGGAAAGTATAATCACTTCAGTTTCTTTCATCTAAGAAATGCTGTTATTTTGACTTGACTAAATTGAAAGTATTATACATTAAAAACGCAATTTTGCTACCCTAGAAGACTAGCTACAATTACTTTAACTAAATATGAAATTACATTATATATACTACTATGTACTGTGAATATATTTCAGTAGCGTATTTCGTGATCAAATTAAGAAAGTATTGTATTGATAAATGGTAACACCGAACTTTGGTATTAAACTAAGTGGAATGTAAGGAAAGTTGATTGGATGCATCTTGCACGTTGCACGTTTTGTTGTTCAGCAACACTAAAAAGAATCTCTTGTAAATAGATTACCTCATCTTTCATGGCTAAATTTATACCTCACTGTGTCATTGGTGGTGGTCATCATAGAACTGATTATGAATACCATCATTTAATACCATAGAACACACACACTTATCTGATAGAAAACAACTCAGGGATTAAAATTTGACACATTGAGCACCCTCCAGTCTTCCTATGTTTGCAGTTGATATAAATCGAACAAGCTATCAACAATGTGTCCAGTTAAACTGATGGTTGCAGGATTAGCTATAATGGAATGTCTTCCTGGACTTTCACTATACATATGAAAATAAAAACAATACAGCGACCACATAAAAATTATAAGCGTCAGTCCCAACAGGCTAATTGTTGATTAAATCTCAGCACGGATACAGAAGGTTCGTGTCGCACTTGCGAGTTTACGCCCCCTGTGGAGTAGACGTGATATTCGGCTATCGATCAAAGAACGTGTACTGCGCACGAGTTCACTCTGTCCTCCCTTTATGGCTGTGAGCGAAACAGCCATTGAAAGTAGAAGAAATGAAAAGGCCGGCTAACTGTCTTTAATCATAGCTGTCTGCATTCTATACACCGTGTGAAGTGGTATAACAAGGTGAGTAATATTGAGGTTAGACTTCGGTCGAGTACTAGGTAAGGAGGGGAAATCACTCGATGAGTTACTGAAGGTTTATCAATTGACATAACTGGGACATGTGTTACGCGTGTCAAATTGTCACCTTCCTCGGCGATCATTGTTAGCTGACATAGGATGGATCAGGTTGGGAAAGAAAAAGCCAGTGGTTGTCAAACCAAAACATGGTCTCATCAGTCAATAAAATCCACAACAGTTAGTTTAAGCCATGTAGGGAAGTGTTACTGCCTGGTTAGGGTATTCAGGATGGTAAGAACCAATGGCTGGAGACATTTGGTGATATGGCTCGAAATCATTCGGAATGATGGAGATGCATTTACTTTTTGTGATCTGCCATATTCACGAAAACCTATTTCTTTTCCATGTTACTATTCTTTCTCCTTCACATTTCTGATCATTGTTCTTTTGAATCTCTCTTCTTTCTCTTTTCTCTTCCTTAGTGTGTTACATGGAGTGTGGTTACTTGGAATGCTGCACTTTTGTGCAAAGTTCTATGTTGAAACCAGTCAGTCAGCTTTAAAATCATAAAACAAGATTGTGAATAATTCGTGGCTCTGAGAATAAGACATCCTAATTGTAGTCATGACTCCATCTTCCCTCAAATTTACAAAGCTTTATCCTCACTTTTACAGTGTCCTGAATTTATATAACATGACTTCTCATGAGTACAGAAGAATACAATTTTGAATAATGATGTGCTGGCGAGAGGAAATGAAGTATTGATAGGCGAGCAGTTGTATGATAATATAAATACATTAAAAGTCCAACAGATCGAATGTGTCCTAACAAAAATCAATTACACGATGACAATCGGTGAAAAGAACAATATTTCAGAAAGCGACAAGCCATTGTTCTTCTTGATGACCTTCGGAGCTAACTCGGTCGGTCGGTCGGTTGGTTTTCGACATAGAACTTTGCACATATGTGCGGCAGTTCAAGTCGCCACACTCCCTCCGCGTAGCACACAAAGCAAGAGAAGAAAGTAGAAGAAATGCATAATATAGACAGTAAACAGAGGTGTGAGACAAAGGAGTAGTAATAACGAAGAACAAACCAGTTTCATTGGAAATCATAAGTCACAAGGAGTGGATGCATCTGCGCCACTGACAACGATTTTGAGCCATGTCACCAATTGTTTCCAACCATTGGTTTTTACCGTCCTGAGGACCCCAACCAGGAAGTCTACATCTTCCTACGTGGCTTAGACTAACTGTTGTGGATTTCATTGACCGGTGCCATGTTTTGGTTTGACCGCCGCTAGCTCTTTTCCAGCCTGGCCCTATATCAGCTAACATTGCCCATTGTCGAGGAAGGCGATGACTAGGCATACGTAATACATGTCCTAACCATCTCAGTCGAAGTAATTTCACAGTTTCGTCGATTGATTTCCCCGCCTTACCTAGCACTCGACGCCTAACCTCAATATTGCTCACCTTATCATACCACTTCACGCGGGAGATAGAACGCAGACACCTATGATCGGAGACAGCTAATCTTTTCATGTCTTCCGCCCTCAATGGCCAGGTCTCACAGCCGTAAAGGAGGACGGAGCGGACTGTTGAGCAGTACACACGCCCTTTGGTCGATAGTCGGATATCACGTCTACGCCAGAGACGGCGAAAACTGGCGAATGCGAACCTAGCCCTCTGTATTCGTGCTGAAATTTCGTCGGAGATCAACCCGTTGGGGCTGATGGTACTTCCCAAGTAAGTGAAGCGGTCAACGTGTTCTACCACTTCACTTCCTATTTCTAATCTAGGGGACGGTGAAGTCCAATCCTGCAGCATCATCTTACATTTTACAGGGGCGAATCGCATGTCAAACATACGAAGATTGTTGCTTAAGGTGTTCAGTAGACTCTGCATTTTGTCAGAGTCCTCGGAGCTAACTAATTGTTTGTCAAATAACTACCGCTCAACAGTGAATCAGAAAATCCACTACCTGACATATGGGAATGGTGTAAAGTCAGAGGATTCCCAAAAATAGCGACAGCAAAATGCTCCCTTTATAAACGGTCATTTTACGTATACAGCTAAACATATCAGCTCCAGGAACTTACCTGGACCTTCAATATCCTGATTCGAAGTGCTTGCACCAAGCTTCCTTGAGTGTCGGTGTAGACGGTGTATTGGCAGTGAAGTATTGCTAGTAGTTCCACATAAAGATGTAAGAGATGAACAACGAAGTTGAACTGCTGTCTTTTTATTATTATGCTTAAGAGTACTCGATACAGGTATCTCAGAAACAAAGCCTAAATGAGATTTTTCAACAGGATCACATTTACTTGTTGTTTCATTGGATGAACGATCTAAACGGTTGATCAAATCAGATTGACATAAATCAACTGAACTACATCTGACAACTGATGATGAAGCAGTGGGTTCACTATTACTATATCTTGTTTGTGGCACTTTAGACTGCATTAGAAACGAACGGTTGGGTGTAAATGTAGCATTTCCAAATTCTCGTACTTCTGTAAAGGGGAAAAGAAAATTCAGATAATGTTATATGTAGATGGTATGCGAATAAGCCACTAAATATCTACCTGATGAATAATCTTCACGGTCTCGGATAACAAATATATTATATCAACACTTGCAATTCCATGCAGTTGGCAATAAGCCACACTTATTGTGTGGTGGCTTGTGACACTATCTGGCTGACTAAACATCTGGAAATGGAGCTAGGTTCGAACCCATGACTCAGTGGTTTGAAGTCGAGCACCGAAATCGATGAGCCACAGCTCAACCTAACCTTTGATAAAGTAGTGGTTGATAAATTTAATATCCACAAATCAAATATTTGATATTTCATCTAAACCATTAATATACGATAAAACCATTAACAGTAAACAGGTACATCTTAAACTCCAAAAGCTCTTAGTAACAGGATTACTTCAGGTTGCCATACGCATATTCATCTGCATATATTATTCCCGTGAGATTGCTGTGAGTCGTTGATTACCCCGATATACAAGAAGGGAGACAAGTCTTCCTGTGACTATCACATGGGTTTCGCTGCACTGATATGGTATCTAAAGTTCTAGAATCAATAATCATGTGTACACTAAGCGATCCACGGGAGAAACAAACACGAGAAAACCAAACAGGTTTCAGACCAGGAAGAGTATGTACTGATCATATCTTCACCCTTCGAAAGATTCTGGAACATCGGCATACTTACCGTCGGTGTCCAACAATCATCATATTCCCTGACCTGAAGGCGGAATTCGATCCCGTCGACTGACAGGTACTATGACGATGTCTGGCAGTGAACGGAGTGCCGAGAAAATACATCAAACTGATCAAGGCACTCTACTCACACTCATGAAGTCAGTCAGCCACGTGAGAGCCTACGTAGGGTTGTCATCTGAAGTTGTGACAACCGGTGGTGTCCGTCAGGGGGGGGGATGCCCACTGTCCCCACTTCTGTTCAATCTCATCAGAGATGTACAAATGGAATTAACCCTAACTGTTGACTTCCTCGACTCTGGTATTGACTTGTTACCACTAGGGAATAATCTTGTTGATATAGAATACGCAGGTGACATAGTTCTTCTAGGTGAAGAAGCGGACAGAATTCAGAGTCTTCTGAACGCCTTGAATGTTTGGCATGCGATTTTCTTCTAGTAGAATGGAATATGATGCTATCGGACTGGACTACATTGACTCCTAGCTTAAGGATAAGCAGGAGTGAAGTGGTAGAGCGTGTTAACACCTTACTTATTTTAACTGTATCATAGAAGTCTAGTTTCAAATCAAAGTGCTCATGTGAAATGTAAACGAAAAGACTGATACATTTTGGAAGGTAATTACCAATCTATGATAGATTAACTTTGTATCACAATACTTGGTATTAATTTGCTCATAGTATCTACCAGGCGACTTCATAAACTTCTGGCTCGTACTTTTCGATGGCATGTTTCGCAAATCAAGTTTTAATAGACTTAATATGTTGATATTTTGTTAGATCGATTGGTGCAAAAAATTATAGTAATCAGAACAGTGTTAGACATTAGTAAATGAATAACATGTGTGTCGATGGCTTTAATGGTAGAATGTTCGCTAACCAGCCTTATGATCGACGTTCGATTTCCCCCCCCCCCCCCCGCCCTAAACGTCGACTAGTTTACTCACCGATGGTTAACCTTAAAAAAGACTTAGGGTTGGGTAAAGTTAGCAACCCTAATAAGAACATCATCACTGCTGAAACTTCAAAGCTTATAAAAGCTTGAAGTACTATGTCCCATTTGGAACGTAAATAATGAAAACAAAAGGAGCAGCATGTAGAGATACAATGAAAACTAAAGTTAAACTAATGAATATTTCCTCTAATCATTTCTAGAGAACACAGTTAAAATAGAACAAGCACTGTCTGTAGGATGACTGTGTTGCCACAGTATATATCAGAGACACAAGTGATGACATCTATGAATTCAATTCGAAAAAGTGAAAAATTATTGCCAGATTAGTCCAGATACCATTCTGTTTACTTTTATCATAGCTTGATTCCACTCAGTATCTTGGTACAATTATGGAATTTTCAGCGTTTGATATCAGTAGCCCATATTTAGAAGGCCGACCATTGATATCAGGTGTGTGTCGGCCGGGGATCGAACCCCGGACCATGTGCATGGTCGGCGAGCGTCCTAACCGCTGTGCCACCGACTGAAGATAAGATCTTGACATTTGTTGGTCATTCTAAACACCATACACCAACCAGCACAGAACAGGAATTGTGCAGCGGTTGTACTACTAGGAGAATCGCATTATATACTATTAAATCAGACAACACCGGTAACATAATGCAGTGATACTTAAATGATGAAAATATCTGCGCATTAGGAAATATATATTATGTGAATAACAATAGACACTTATCTGAAGTACACATGAATAGTTTCTCAACAATTACACTTAATAATACACAGGATATTGACTAAATTCACATTTGCTAACTAGGCTATATTGAAACACCTATGACACCTATTAATATTGACACTTTTGAAATAACCAAACAAAGACTAGAGTAGACACTTTCACACCTATTATCCTTATTAACAGTCAGTCCAAAGACAAAATAAATAAGCTGCAGCTTTCAACAGTTAATTGAGTAAGCTTATTGGTTATTCTCTAGTGACCAATCAGAAGAGATTTATCGTATTCTAGATTATGAGCTACACTTACAGTGTGACACTAGTCAGTTGCCCAAGCTGAAGTAGGTGCTGCGGGATTTGAATCGAGGACTTATTAGCTGAAAGTTGAGTGTTTAAGCAAATGAGTCACATTCACAGTAATCAATGTGAGTATCACCGTCCTACAGAGGGTGAATCGTGAGCTAGAAGAGCTGAGTTGTAACGTCTCTGACTCCAATACTGGGTAACATGAGTTCAAATCTCACAGGGGGTATCAGCCCCCTTGAAGGTGCAGATATGCCTTGCCTAGCAAGAAACTCAAGACCAAAGCCTCGTATCGATTGCCCCAACCACTTAACAGTTATTTAAGTGTCGAAATAATAGACTACATCTATGCAAATATCTAACTACGAACTCAAATATGGCATAGCGTAATATTCTCCCCTACAATGAATAAGCTCCCACTAGATTTCAAGGCGAACGTCATTGTAATATGATACGCCACAGAGGAATGCCCATCGGACTTATGAGCTGTTTACAAGTAAGATAAAAGCATCATGGTAATAGGTAATGTTAAAAAAATGAAAAACTATGAGACAAGTATATAGTATTAAAGGGAAATACATTACCTGAGTTACTAGGCAGGACTGAAATAGAAAATCTAGTACGCTTTTCAATCCCACGAGAAATTGAGCTACTTGCCACATATTGTGTAGTACGATCATTGATATTTCCACTCAAGGAATCACAGAAATCTTGTTTTGGAGAAGTTGGCGGTGAAGATGAAGAAATATGTGAAGAGGAATTGATTGAAGGACCAGACGCTGAAGTAAAGTGAGAAAAGCCTTGATTCAATTGTATGTCACCTAGATTTTTATTGTGTAATGATTCACTGACAGATGTTGCTGTTTCAAGATGTTGTCGCCCAAAAGCATTAGCACTACTAGCTAAACTGGTACATCCACTGGGATCAGAGTTTTGAGAAGTAGTTTCGTCACTAGACCTTTGACTAGTTAGAAAATGATCTTGTGAAAAGTCATTCTTTGAATGGTTGTCATTGTTTAAGCCACCGGTGGTGTTTACCAATGCAGGACACGGAGATTCAAAAACGCTATGTTGTTGTTCACTGCTAGCACTAAAATTTTAAAAAAGATCGAAATGGAAAACGATGTAGAAATTAGCGTGATCCTAATATTACAAAAATGAACTCTGATAGAAATGGCTTCATGAATAACAGAAGAACAATCATAAAATTAAATAGTATGTCGTAAAACTTCACTAACAACTAATAGTATTTAGCAGCAAGTGGGATCAAAATTACGTATGACTAGAAACCTTTCTTATTACAGCTTCAGATTTTACTCAATTGATAATATCTCATAGTTGCAATACATAAAAGCTGAAGATATAGAAGTTATAGGTCTCGAATCGTATTTCTCCAAAATATTGCTCAAGGGTGATAAAACGATACAGTGAAACAAATTAAGGTTAGGAGTACAGAGAAACTGTAAACTTGCATAGGGGTGTAGTACTCATTCGTCACAATAGGGTACACTACACAGGAACAATTCTGAAGGGAAATTATAGGCTATTCAAAAAAAGACATCCCAATACTTGATGAAGACTTTGGTTGTTTGTCTGAACTGTGTGGCAGAAGGCTTCCGCAAAAGGCAAGTAGTTCACAAACGTCATTGACGACTTATTTATCCCATTCAGAGTTCTGTAATTTTAACTTTATTGTACTTTATTGCAACTTTATATTGGCTAAAATATTATTTCCTTTCTGGTCTTTAATGTTTTTGTGTTGCTGTGACGTTTGACAGTTTCAACGCATACATTAGGTTAGCAAAAGGAATGATTTACGCCAAATAAAACATATGAGATTAAGTGCTTTCAAACATTTAATATCACTTTTTATGAAGAAGACGCTTGGTATACAAGACATGATTCGAAATTAGTCACCAGGTACAATTATTAGCACATTATTATTGTTTCTTTAATTCCTAAAAGAACATAGGGCTTCAGCCGTGCGTCTCCAATGCGTTCGGTTCTCTGCTAGAGTCTTCACCTGACTCTATGTCTGCCCACACGCTTTCATCTCCTCTTCACATGACCTCCTCCAAGTCACCCTTGCACTGACGACCAACTCGCCACTTCCCCTTCGGGTTCCACTCGAGCAATGGCTTGTCTAGTGATGTCACTTGATGGTTTCCTCAGAGTATGGCCAATCCATCTCCATTTCTTCCTGCCTATTTGTTTCACAATCGGTTCCTTGTTTGGTTCGCTCCCAGAGATCCCTGTTGCTGATCTTTTCTGGCCATCTGATCTTGAGTATTGAGCGAAGACAACTGTTAATGAAGGTCTGTAGTTTGTTTGAGATGCTCTTTATGACGCGTTGGCCAAGTCTCTGATCCGTATAGTAGCACTGACTTCACATTGGAGTTGAAAATCCGGATCTTATTTTTGATGTTGAGTGCTGTTGACCTCCACACAGACTTGAGAGTAGTGAAAGCTTGTCTTGCTTTCTCGATCCTCGCTTTGATATCCTCGTCAGTTCCGCCTGTATTTGAAACAATGCTTCCCAGGTAGGTAGTTGAAGGAGGTTGTTTCTTTCAGGTTCCTCCCATTTATGCTGATCGTTGTCTGTTGTTGTTCTTGTCCAGGAATCTTCATCACCTCTGTTTTCTCTATGTTCACCTGAAGGCCTATCTTCTCTGGATGACTCTTCTGCCAACTTGTTACTTTTCACTTGCATATCTTCCAGTTTGTTGGAAATCAGACATATATCATCGGCGAAGTCCAGATCCTCCAAGTTTTTTGTGTGTGTCCATTTTATGCCTGTCTCCTCATTGCCCGCTGTTTGTCACATTATCCAGTCTACTGCAATCAGGAAAATCATTGGCGATAATAGGCAGCCTTGTCTTACTCCTGTCCTCACTTTGAAGGGTTCCGTAAGTTTCCCGTTGTGGATTACTTGGCATGCAGCATTGTCGTATAGCTGTTGGATGAGATGTATTATTGTCGGTGGCACCCCGTAGTAGCGAAGTAGTTTCCAAATCACCTCTCGATCGACGCTGTCGAAGGCCTTTTCAAAGTCGATGAAGTTGAGATAGAGAGGTGACTGCCATTCCAGGCTTTGTTCAATGATGATCCGTAATGTGGCGATCTGATCAATGCATGACTTGTTTCTCCTGAATCCAGCCTGTTCCGGTCGAAGTTTTTCATCCAGGGCATGTTATTATTGTTATTACTATTTCCTTTGGTTCCAGTGGAACATAGGGCTTCAAAACCATATCTCCATTTCACTTGGTCCTATTCAATCTTTTTTCATCTGGTTTTCATCGCCCATAAGCTTTCATTTCTTCCTCACATGATTCTCCACATGTAACCCTCGGGACAACGCCAGCTCGGGTTCCACTCAACGGTATGGCGCATGATATCGCTAAGCAGTTTTGTTCAATCGATCTCCATGTCCATCAGCATATTTGTCGAGCGATAGGTCTGTGCTTCCTTCTGGCCATTTGATTTTCAGTGTGCAACGAAGGCAGTTGTACAATTGGTCACTTCATTTCATTCACAAGATGAAATGCAAAGACAGATTTTCCAGTAGCTTTTTTAATTCTTATTTTGCACTTTATAAGAACAGAATTGTCCTCTCTTCCTCTTGAAATACTCTCATGTCGCCACGCGTTCATAGCTTTTGCCAAGTAAGCCTTATTCACCGCCTCCATATACTGTGTGTGTTCCTCACAAAAGTGAAAGGTAGAATTCGAACGTCTGGCGCTTACAACCGGACTGGAAGACATCCACGTCTACCTAGGGGAGCTGAAAAACTTATTGCAAACTTATGGTGTATATAGGCGCCATAATCCAAACAAATCGGATGGCGTATGAACCTCTTTTAGCCACCGGAAACAATGGGAATGTAGCTGTACTGTCTTATGGATCGGACTTTGAGTCGAAGGCTCCGAAGTGGTCCATTAAAAGATAACCAACGGCCTCGGTATAGGCGCCCGGGCATCATCTCGGTTTTATTTGTAAGGCAAATCTCCTAGTGCCCACAATGTACCATGTTTGTGTTTAAAATATTTACATAATAATAAAAGAATAACTTACGTGACCTTTGCTGTTGTATGACTTTCATCGATGGAATGATGATGATGATGATGTTCACAGCTTGATCTACTCATCGATTCATCAGTGCCACTGATCACACTACCACTACCACCAGCACAAGCACCCTCGAAACTACAATCGCCAGGACTAATGCCATTCAGTTGACTTTTTATAATTACATTTGAATAATTGTGATTCATTGGAACACTATCACCATTATATGAACAAGTCGCTTCGACAACAGAATTATTCAATTTTTCATGATCATGTTCATTTTTATTCGCGTTAACCACAAATCTCCATTTTCTATTCATTGCAGCGTCAGGAAGTAAACTATCATGGTCATTATGACTATTATTATCATGATATGTAGTATTTAAATCGAATAAATAAACAATTTCTGAATTCTCGCTATTACTAGACCGCATATCTTTTCTTCGATGGATAGAACTTTGTCCACTAGTAGTAGGAGTAGTAGTAACAGTAGCAGCAGCAACAGGAGCAACAGCGACATTATTATTCAGTGTATGTATTTCTTCAGTATGACTAACAGATTTATGCTTCATGGTGAATAGACGATTCAATGAACGACTACGTTGTCTTTGTGGTGATAATGATGATGGTGCCTTGCTATTTGATCGACTAATTTCACGAGTTATTGTTTTAGCTATATTATTTTCTGATATATCAACCAACACCGCAGATATTGTATTCATATCTGAAATATATACATATACATACATATGTAATCATTATTTCGTAGTAGAAGCAAAATGGATGAATAAGTGAAAACTGACTGATTGGTTTCAACATAGCGCTTCGCATAGATGTGCACCAGTTTGAGTTGCCACACCCTCCCTCCCTCCTTTTATCACGCAAAGCAAGATTCATAAGAGATAATAAACACATATATCAGGCAAAGAGAATAGTAATATGGAAGACAAGTAGATTTCTATATAGTGAATCTGCGCTAGTCATTGCGAACGATGAGTTTGAGCCATATCACCAAATATCTCCAGCCTTCATTGGTTCTTACCACCCTGAAGACCCCCAACGAGGAAGTCTACACCTCCCGACCTGACTGGTTGGCTTAAACTAACTGTTGTGGATTTCATTGACTGATAAAGCCATGTTTTAACTTGACCACCAGCACCCCTTTTCCAACCTGATCCTATGTCCCGTGTCAACAACACTGACTGTCGGGGAAGGTGACGGCTAGACATGCTTAACACATATCCCAACCATCTCAGCCGGTGTAACTTCACCCCGTCTATTGATTTCTTCTCCTTAACTAGCACTCGACCGAAGCATAACATCAATATTACTCACCTTGTTATATGAATTAACATAGGAGATAGAACGCACACACCTACTATAAAAGACATGTGGCCGGTTTTTTCATGTCTCCCACGTTCAATAACCATGCCTCACAGCGATAAAAGGGGACGGAGCGGATTGCTGAGCAGTACACACACCCTTTGATCGATAGCCAGCCGGATTTCACGTCTACATGAGAGATGGAATAAGTTGGCACATGTCTAAAGAGCCTTCTGTATCCGATCTGAGATTTCGTCAGCGATCAAACTGCTGGCGTTGGCTGATGCAACTTCCCAATTAAGTGAAGTGGTCAACATAATCTACTACTTCACTCCTGCCTATCCTTAAGCTAGGAATCAATGTAGTCCAGTCCGATAGCATCATATTCCATTCTACTAGGAGAAAATCGCATGCCAAACGTTTAAGGTGTTCAGATGACTCTGCTAGATTTTGTCAGCGTCTTCACCTAGAAGGACCAAGTCACCTGCATATTCTATATCAACAAGATTATTCTCTGGTGGCAACAAGTCAATCCCTGAGTCGAAGAAGTCAGCAGTTAGGGTTAATTCCATTTGTACATCTCTGATGAGATTGAACAGAAATAGAGACAGTGGGCATCGCCCCCCTGATGGATACCACTGATTGTCACAACTTCAGATGACAACTTTCCGTAGGTTCTCACCTTATTGACTGACTGCATGAGTGTGAGCAGAGTGCATTGATCAGTGGGATGTATTTTCTCGGCATTCCCTTTACAGCTTAGCATCGCCATAGTACCTCTCGGTCAACGGAATCGAATTCCGCTTTCGGGCCAAGATATATGACGATTGTTGGACAACGACGGTAGGTATGTCTATGTTCCAGAATCTGTCGAAAGGTGAAGATATGATCAATACACCTTCTTCCTTGTCTGAAACCTGTCTGGTTCTCTCGAGTTTGTTTCTCCCGTGGATCGCTTAGTGTACGCATGATTATTGAGCCTAGAACTTTAGATACCATATCAGTGGAGCTAAACCCTGTGATTATCACAGGAAGACCTGTTTCCCTTTTTGTATATCGGGATAATCAATGACTTACACCAACCCGACGCGATTTCCTCTGATCCCCAGACGCTACCTAACACCTTAGTTAACGCAGACAGTAAACTGTCCCCACTGTCCTTAAGCACCTCTGGAGCGATTCTGTAAGGTCCCGCTGCTTTGCCTCGTTTCAGACTAGTGACGCCCTTAGTAACCTCAGTTAGGGACGGAGGACCTGTGCCTATATCCCATTTAGGGAGGTGTTGGATGCTCGGCAGGTTAAGTGTGGCTGCAGGCCAATTAAATTGCTCCTCATAGTGTTCTTTCCAGCGTTCCAGTCGTCTACCCTGGGAGCTAATTATGGTGCCATTTTTCTCCGAGATTGTTTCACTTATCATTTGCCTTTTGCCACCTGTTTCCCTGATAAGCCTGAATAGTTGTCTGGTGTTGCCAATAGCCGATGCCTTTTCCATCTCTTTCGCTTTTGTCGCCCACCAGTGTTCATGACCATTGAGAAGACTTCTTGTTAGTTTGCGTTTGAGCAGCTTTCGCTCCTCATCATATTCGGAGCTCACTGGAATCAGTTTTCTTGCCTTAATCAGTTCAGATGAAGTGGTAAAAATCCACTGGCTCTTACTAACTTTTGGCTTCAGCTTATTAACAGCCTTTACAACTGTGTCTATAGCTAAGTGTATACTGTGTCAAATTTCCTCGGGAGGAATCTTGCGGTCGACCTCAGATACTCGTTTCGTTATTTCTTCTTTAAATAGGGACTAAGTGTCTTGATCTATTTGGGGGGCGTAACCGCTTCGCTGCCAACAATAGATGACAAAGTTTTACAACTTTTAAACCAAACTAATGAATAGATTATTTCATTGAAATATAAGAATATTTGTAGTGTAGGCTGTTACTACATTATTTGCTCACGTTACCTAAACGTACATACATACTCTGAAAACCATAGAATACACTAGGAACGACTGGAATATTATCCAGTTTAAAAACCCCATCAATCATCACCCAATACATAAAAGCAACAGTTTAAGCAGTAGTAAACATTTTAGAGAAAAGAATGTTCAGTTTTTCTCTAGTAAAGCACACTTTTCAATTCATATAGAGAAATGCAGTAATCGAGAGAAATATGTGAATTTAAAACCCCGAACCGTGTCATATGTATCATTCGAAAGGACCAAGGATATTATTTAGTGACAGACAGATATTCTACTGTCGACCACTGGACAGTGATTTTGATGCCATATTGTAACGAGTGCTACTGGTAAGATTTATCAGTAGTATGTAAACGGACGTTCATCGGCATAAAAACATCATTAAATAGCAAGGATGTACATTTGATTTCAGAGAAGGCAAATGATACATGGTTGTGGAGATACATGGGAGACATGAAAGGAACACAAAGAAACACAAGACTAGGTTCAGAAGTACCACAACACGAAGATCTGTGCAAATGGTACGTTGGAGATAAGATATACATGATCTGGCTATGCAGAGATACCAACTTCCAATCAAACATTCCTTTTGTAATTTACAACAATTCACATAAAAAATACTGATGTGTGCTAGAAATATGAAAACAGAGACTCAATTAAGACAAGACAAGTGGATTCCAGCCCAAATAGCTGAGTGGTCAACGTGCTTGGCCTCATAACCTGAAGCTCCTAGGTTCGATCTCCGATAGGGTCGTGAAGACTTACTGCTGAAGATTCCCAAATTGGAATGGAACAAGTGTCTAGTGCTTAATTATCTGGATTAGATTTTTCATTTACCAGACTAATAGCCACATACACGCACACACAAGATAGCTTCGATTATCGTTTAACTACTTATAAAAATGTATGGTCGATAAGATTATGACATTAAATAATTCAATAGTGTGTTTGTGGATTTACGATCAATAGAATTATAAGTTTCAAGAAGTGAATTGTAATCAGTAGTAGTATCGGAGAAAGTATGAACAACACAAGTGCAGCTTACTGCAAGTAATTTCAAAAGATGACAAATAAAGATCACAGTAAAATAATAATAGTGTGGTACAAACAAAGTGATGATTATAGCGAACGATTAGAATTTTATATGCTAGAAAGAAAAGGACTATATGCATACAATAATGAATGTGAAAAGTATTACGTAAACCTAAGCAAATAACTAACGGTAATAGACTAAATAAGAAAGGTCATGAAATTGTGAACGTCTGCAATAAATGTTTGTCAGTAAACCAAGAGAAGAGATAAAAAACGAGACAGGAATTTAATGTGTTAATTATGAATATATTCAGTGAGGCTATATTGACCTTACTGCGAGCCGAGGTAAACAAAGTAATTAGCCTTCTGGTATTGATTACTACAACTTTAGCTACCGATAGAAGTGATCGAATTTCTCCTGATAGGTAACTAGGATTCTGGTAAATTACTAAAAACACCCGTTATGGTTTAATTTAATGCCCACTATCCATCCACCAAGTGAGATAACACTGTGCTAGTTACTTCTTCAACCAATCATATTGGTACATGTTTACGCGGGGGCACAGATAAAGCCTTATGAATACGGCCTGTGCAACTAGCTTCACAAAAGGAGCTGAAGTCAAATGCAAATTGATGAGGCCGTCATCGCCGGCAATTCATTTTTGACTGACTGAGGTAGTAATGATTTGCTTGAAAGGGCGTGGGTTCATAACCTACCTCCATCAAGAATGCGCTGGTAGTCCAGTGACAAGGTGATCGCCATCCACACAGGAAGTTAGGGTCCGATTCTCGAACAACGCATGCCTAAACCTTACCTACTTTACTATCCGGTAGTAAGACAGGAAAAAAAAGTAAGAATGGGCGTGATGCCAGCAACTCACTCCGTAAAAAAATAATGCCCCTGCTAATGAAACTTCAAAGCTTGAATCCCTATGTTTTACTCGAAAGAAAAAGATGATGTTCTCTAGACCGGTCTGTTTAGTTGACATTCTAGGATGTTGGCTGCAACGTCCCCAAGGAACCTTAGTCTGACACATTCACTTTTTTCATTTTATTCCTTTATGTCCCAAATGGAACACAGGGTTTCAAGCTTGAGCTTTGAAGTTTTCGTAGCAGTGATATTTATTTTTTACGAGCCAGAGATGCTAGCCTCACACCCAACCTTCCCTCTCCCCATCGAACATACTACCAGCTAAGCGAAGTTTAAGATTGCGTTGGCAGCCGGGGGTCAAACCCCGGACTACATGGGTGGTTGGCAAGTATTCTACTGCTGAATCGCCGACGCACAATCTGACATATAATATTTTTTTGATTTACTTTATCCATTATTATTCCGTCTCTAGATCTCTACATTAACTTAGTTTATAAGTTCTCCGGATCTCTGTTTGCTTGCAATGTAGGTTTCAGTTCACACATTTCTTCGTCTATGCAGTAATCAGAATATATACTTCTTATTCCGTGGCTAAGGCACCATTAAGTTTCGTTTGTAGCAGTGTGTACGTTGTGCTCTGAATCACCACTGCTCAAAGCTCAGACAAGTCAATTCATCTGTGTGCTTAGTAAGTAACCGTAATACAAGCGAAACTGAGGCTACAGATGCTACAACTCTGTGTGTCTATATTTATTCAAAAAGTGCAATCCCACCGAACTCTCTACTTTGTCTTCTCCACGGTTAAAAAGGTTTCTTTGGATTATTTTATTATTGATTATTACTTTCTTGTGTTCCGAGTGTAACACAGGGTTTCAACAGTATATCACTATTTGATTTTGTTCTCTGCAGTCCTCTTTAGTTGGCTCAACGATTACCCACAAGCAGTGACCCTTTGCACGTCACCGTTACACAGCCAACTCGTTGTCTGCAATCGGCTTCCACTTGAGGGCCTGATGCGTGACCTCACTCAACGGTCTCCTCCGTGTGCATTTAATCCATCTCCATTTGCCTCAGCATATTTGTTGGGCAATAGGGTGTTGGTTAATTCATCCCCAGAGTTCCTTACTGATAATACTTTCAGTATGGAGCGAAGGCAGCTGTTGACAAAAGTCTTCAGTAAGCTGTTGAAAATGCTTTTTGTGATGCACCAAGTCCCTGAAGAATATACAAGAACTGACTTGACATTACTCACTTTTTTTCTGTTGTTTTGTGAAGTATGATAACTTGGAAAGTTATATGGAAATTTCTCACGTACTAAGTTAGTAATCTCTACCTACTTCAAGTTTACTTCTTAGGGGCTTAGACAGCAGGTGATTAAATCACTCAGGTACTGTACAGAACGACCTGATTTTTGTTACTTCCGTTTATTAAGCACATAATACTGTGTTACACTTGAAACTATGAAATATATATATCACAAAAATATGACAAACTGCATTTTTGTAGTTAAAATGAACTTTTAAAAAAAGTAACATGGAGAAAAAACTACCTGAATCTGATGCCTTCAAAGTATTATCAAAAGACTGTTTCACTCCAATCGTAGCACCAGGTACTTGAGAGGGTAAACGATCGACCAATTTAAGAAGTGGATCAGAATTCGGTTTTGTTTTCAAAAGAATACGAATACAACCAATCTATAATGAAAAAGTAATCAGAAAAAATGAAAAGAACATGTCAGTGAAACGGACACTTTAGAGAGTAAATAATATATGTAAATAACACTGTGCTATTAATTCTCTCTACTTGTAACAGTTGAAAGAATGACTCCATTCAACAGTTATCGAAATACATTTCACAAATGAATCTCAATCTAAATAATATTCGAATCTGTGTTAACTAGCTACCTAATCCACGATGTACAGCGTTTTAGTTGTTATGGGTACTTACATTTTCAGTTATAACCACAAACTAGCTATCTGTAACCCAAGTAGATATTTTTTACAAATCTACTGATCCAAGATGGTCACTTGCTCTCAGATATTACTCATTTCCCTGACACCTTTGTTTAATAAGTTCGTATATTAATTTTTACAGTAGACACTTCCAAACTACTGTAGTGTTGGTTATAATAATAATAATAATAAGTGGCACATAGTGCGACGTCTGTTGAAAAAAACCTATATGTAACTAGAAGAGCTTCCATAGAAGAAACACAAGATAGAGTAAGGATTATGAAGAGAACCTAATATAGGACAGACAATGAAGAACAAAACATCCCCAGAACAGAATGCTTGATATTGTTTGCAAATAGTGCAATAAACGAAAAATTTATTATTTTATCAGTGTCCACTGTAGTTTTTCTCCTAATAAACATTGATTCTACTCTTTATAGGTCTGTTTTCCTCATTACCATCAAAAACACTTCTTAAATGTTTTTTGATTGATTGGTGACGGGCAGTGGAATCCAGGGTGCACAGTCCGCCTTATTCGAGACTCGTCAACTCACTGAGTGACGTTGTTCCACTGAGATTCGAACCTAGCACCCATAGTTTCAAATGCCATAGGATAATCTACGAGGTCATTTGGGACATGAGAACCACTTGTGGTGTGATGGCTTTTAGTTAATTTTGCATTCCCCCTTAATTGGTTACTTTGGACCAAAACGCTGGGTCTCAATTGACATCATGTCAATCCTCAAACATCGTCGAAGTATCCGTACTAGGAACCTACATGTTAACGGGGACCAAACATTCCGGTCCAATATAGACTATGAACGGTAAACACAAAATTAACTTAAATACTTTAAATTTAAGTGGTTACTGCTAGTTTGTATTGTCAGAAATTATATTCAGTCACAAAAACCTTAGGTTTCAAATATCAAGAATAAAAATGATCCACTAACGAGATAGGTTCACCATATTACTGGTCCATGAAAGGGAGTATACAAATCTTTAAACAAACTGATGAAAGTTTAGCTCAATCAAAGGATGTCTCTCTCAAAGAACAACTTTTTTCGGGAGCAGACGTTAGGTTATAGTAGACAAGAAGCCCTGAACTTAAGCTCATTGGGTGTCTGCACTCAACAGCAAACTGCATCCTCAACCGTGAAGAAATCCGTGTTCACTTGAAAATAAGAACCTGGGTTTCAATGCTGAAGTCAGAAACTTTACTACTCTCACTTAGTTCACGATTTTCTATAGATTATTCACAGGATGATAAGCAATTCATGTTAATTAATTAAAAATGGGTGAAACGAAGTTGAGCATTTACTCTCAAGTAAAACATGAGTAAAGATTACAAAAAGCATAATCGCCTCTACGATAAGAAACTTTTAACCTAAATAAGGTGACTATAAACTTTCACACTTTCACTTGATTATAAACTTAAAATATGTTTTGATTGAATGCTAATTAGACCCCAACGGCGTGAAATACAGCAGGAGATACAACGCTTTCCCAAAATCTGAATTCGGTATATATGTGAGACACTAGACGCTAATACAAGTTAGAGTATTAAGCTACAGTGTGTCACACAGGTCAAAACAGTGTCGATGATTACAATGCAAATATAAATGGCAGATTCCCATCAATACACTCAAGGATAGACAAATAATACGTTGGTTACAATCTGGTGATCGCGTAACTCCGTCTTATAAAAGGCTAGGAATGGCCTGAACAGCTTGATATCAACGCTTGATATCACTACTGAATCACTCGGGTCTGCACTATGGCGAGAATATGGATTGTTGTACTAATTGGTAAATATCCCTACATTCATAAGCCTTTTAGTGTGTTTGTGACACAAAGAGTCATTTGGGCTTGATTGTTTGACTTCTATTCTAGTATACAAGTGCACATTATAATCCGATTTATCATTCCAATTCTATTAGTTGTTCCTATTTAGCTGACAATGTCTAAATGTAGTTTTATTAATGCTGTATATCTGAGTTTGATTCATAAATATATAAACTAACTAAATTGTGGATTTACACACAATGCGTCTAATACTACAGCAGTACTACTACTACTACTAAACGTTTGATGGAATGTCTAAATTCCACTTATTGTAATAGCACAACACTACTAATATTGCAATCCTTCGTGTTAGTCTGTGATACTGCGTAAAAGGTGTAGTTAGCACTTAATTAAATTAGAAAACTGTATATAAATACAGCCATCTGATGAGTAACAGGAAGTAAGAAACTTAGATTATCAGGTTCCTGTAGATGTCCTTTTCTAACACCTGGAATAATAAATACTACACAAAGGCATTCAGGCAAGAGAGTGAATAATAAGCTTCGCAGTGAAACGAGTAGAACTACATTAAGAAGTTGGACAATACTTAAAGGATACAAATAAGGTCATTGAAAAAAAACAACGACAAAATAAGTGTGCTTTTTTTAAAAAAAAACTTCATCTATAAAAATAATCCATTCATGTGATTCACCTTCCTATTCTCTGCTTCTTTACACAAGCGACTCAGTATTAATTAGAATAATGAATAAAAAAAACACTTCAAAAAAAATACTAAGTAGTAACAAAATTGAAACGTCATTGTATATTTAACTGCATGCTATAAATAACTCTGGTATTAATTAGTATAAGAATACAAGTAACAAAAAAAGAAGGAGAAACTGAAGCTCACTAGTCAAATAAAGAATAGAATGCCTATCGAGGTATTGAACTACGAAGACTAGTAATGTCTAAACTTAATTTGTCTAGTAATTATCATAATAGTTTATCAGCCTTGAATTATCAGTTCACCTAAGAGTTACAACATATGCAGAAAGTTATTTTTATAAGTTCACAATGTCCTTAACTGAAAGTAAGATATAAGCAAAAACCTTAGAAGTAATTGGATTTATTTAAAGCAATGAGGTTCAACTATCTCTATTTTTCCTTTCCACAAACCTACCGAAAAATGATGAACTCTTCGAAACACATGTAATGATGCAATGGTGCACTACATCTATGTGAGGACTAGACTAGATTTGTTTATTTAAAAGCCTGTTCCTTAAAGCTTTGTAGTATCAAAACTTTCGTGATATGATGAAAAGTCTACTAAAAGTGTTCTACTAACGATTATATAGTATGCTGTAGTGATAAGAAGACTAATAAAGTTAGAAATAACACATTTTTTGAATCCACATATATCATCATTCTACTGAGAAAAGTATTTGTGAAATTCTCTGTTAGAAAGAATGTAATACCAATCATCACCATGACGAGAAATATAGGGAATTTCCACGTGGTTCACTAAACGTAACTAAACATTCAAACACTGAGTGAAGTACTCGTGGAACATATACAGTAAAAATCTGAGAGACCTTAAGAAAATTTTTATGTAGGTAAGTAAATTGGAAGGGAAATAGTGAGTTCAATCTAAGCGGTAAATTTAAGTTGACAGCTTGTTTAAATACTACATACACACACAAAAATGTAGGAATTCAATCAATGAGAACTATCTTAAGTTATTTGAAACATATATTAGGCTCGCAATCACAGATTTCCGCAATTCATGCATACCTATTATACGATGATAGTAGTGAACAGTATAGCATCAGTAAATACTTCATAATCGTGATATATGAAATAGCTTAAGGATGTTTACAGAGAGATACAAACAAATTACACAGCTTAAAACCCAACAGTGAACAGATGGGAAGTGTGGGAGAAAAACTCTCTAGTAGTAGTAAATTACTTACCAGAATATTCAAATCATTAGAAGTTACGGAAATGACACCATCATTGAATGAACTCGTTGAAATGTCGTCATTTAACTCATCAAACTGAGAAATATTCTTATTGAGTGATACATTCTCAGATTGCTCTCCTAGCAAACTACCTGAAAAGGACATGGAATCAGCAGCACCAAATATGAACTTGGTGAATGTTTTTATCTGTTCAACTTTGATCTGTGCACAATCATCGCATTTACTTGTTGAGCTTTTTTGACTAGCTACAATATTGGATAACACAGAGTTATCACCCTCGAGAAGTAATGAAGGAAAAATCTAAAATCCAATAAAATAAAATCGAATTATACAAGAATATGTTTTGAAAACTTGAAAAATAAGTTATGACAAATTCATAAAATAAAACGGTTCAAAGGAAACAGACACATCATAAATTTTCATGATAACTGACGTTTCCATAATCAGAAGGATCACTTCTTACTCCTACTACGTTGACAGTTCCTGTATAGGAATTTTACTGCTTTAGTTCTTTTAAGTAATATGTTTTTTTATGTATGAACACATACGGTGTGTAAAACCAATGCTGCGATACAAATAAGACTCATGAAACACATGAGCACAGTTAGCGGGATGTACAGTAGTCTTTATTTCTTAAATGAAGTTTGTCATAAAAAGCAACAGAATATTTAAACATACGTGCTTATGACTGACTCAGATTAAGTTGTTGATTTAACAAGAGTGACGAATGCTCTTAAAATGATATTCTTATTATAGAAAGGTGATATTGAAATAATCAACCTCTACAAAGTATGCATTTCGCCTAGTGTCAACGCTTTCTGGATACGGAGCTTTTTCAGTACAATTCTTCTGACGCTATCAAATAACGATGACCATTTTTTGCAAAGATAACCAGGTACCAGGATATTTCAACATGATTATTAGCAACCACACTCTATGATCTCGCTACTGCAATCTGAAAAGCATGGTCGATGGGTTTTTTTGAAGTTTCTGCTCTTGTCGTCAACGTGCAAATTTCTGTACAGTCACATTGGTAAAAATCTTTGATACAGTGTCGATGCAGAAAGACAGCTAAGAATCATTGATATTGAGTATTACTTTTAGCTTCACTCCGAAATCACAATATGAACACGCCTGATAATGCCAGGGGCGTAAGTAGATTACCATAGGATGAAACATTGGAAATATACATGTATTTGCACCTCAGTAGGCGTGAAACTGTATATCTGAAAAGCCTTCATATTGCGTTTAATAATGAGAACTCCATGTCTCATACTGAATACAAACTAGACTGATATACCAAAGCATGATACGGATTTTCAACTTGCTGGCATATCTGGATCAATATGGAAACAGCCCTAAAGGTATTTAGCAAAATGAAAGCAGAAACCAAAATGCACTGAATCTCCGAAACTTCCACAGAATGACAGTAGACAAACCACTTTGATTGGGCTTAAAATCACTGGGAAACAAAAATCTGTATTCTCGGTTTGATTAGAAACTCTACCTGGAGTGATAGGAAATGACTGAAGTGAAATGGATGAAAAAAATATGTATAATGATCGGTAGCCAATTAAACTTGATGAAAGGAATCACACCACTAGGAATGCAGGCTTCAAATAAACTGTCGAGACACCAACACATCACCTAGCCCAAAACTGCACTCTCATTTCTGATCATTAACTGTTCACCCTAATGGGATAAACATGTTTTACAGCTCATCAGCTGAGCAGATTGTCTCAAGATTAGGATCAAAAGCACTCACTTGTGGTGATCAAAAATCGCTAATAAGATCACTTACGCTAAAAGTCAGTGTTCGGTGACTGTTCCAATTCATAGGCTAAAACATGTGTCTGGGATTACAAAGGATACTTAAGCTCAACTAACACGCTTTTGATATATCTTGAGTCCTATAGTTATCAAATGCTTGATTACACTTCAGAAAAATGAAAAACTATAGCGTGTGATTCGAGCAAGATGTACCGACTACATTATCGCTTTGAAATATACTCCAAAACAGAAAGCTACTATTGTTTGACGTCCCTCACATTTTCTAGCTTAACAACAGTATTCACCTTTATTAGTCCAGTTTTTGGTAGCGTCTGACTGTGAAAAGAATGCTAAGATAAAGTATCACGAATATCTAGTCTTCTTACTTCATTTAGGGGCTATATATAACACGCCTGAGAAGACGATCGCAAAAGCACGTGAAAAATTAATAATAATCTATGAGCACTGAGATGGTCTCTTAGGAGATATTTAATGCACACTATTGGAGTTCCAGACTGTGACAAAACGAAGTCCCAGTTTTTCCAGTTTTCATGTTTCCTTGACTGAAATCAACTCAGTGCATAGACTATATCGCAATGAAACGCATCTTCATACACCCTTTAACCCTGGACATTCATTTATTAGATAAGATTACAATAATGGGGAATCTCAAAATTATTTAAATTTTTAATTAGACAGAGGCAAAAAATGCCTCTTTATTCACCTGCGATGAGCTCATTTACCCATATTTACTAAAAATCTTTCAACTCTTAAGCCTCTAGAATAAATATCACACTAATTTGCATGAACAAATGAAACGTACTTCAACTGTTTCTTTTAGAACCCGGAATATCCTGCGAAATGGAATAACATCAAGGGTGATATTGAATAGTTCAGGCTCACCAAAAGCAGACCCAATGAAATCCTTGAAGACAAATTGTACACAGGCACACAAAATATTTTCTTGTGGTAATTTGGCATTAGACCAAATATGACGTATATTGCCCAGTAGAACAAGAACTGATTGAGGAAACAGTAGCATGTTATCTGTCAAACTATCAATAATGATATTGACAAGAATCGCAAAAAAACTTGGAACTGAGGAATCAGTGTTAGTTTTCATTTTCTCTCGAGAGGATTCGAGAATATTAAACGGTAAGCATGGATCATTGTTGGTAAGCCTGAAGATTATGTTTTGCAGAAGTGAATTTAAAAACGACCGAACCCCAGTGGAACAAAATATGAATAAATGTACTAAGTTTAAAATCTCTGACTTGGAGTAAACTGCACATTTCACAACATTTAGGCACTGCTGCAGATAGTGAGCAATTGCGAGTTGAACCAATTGGTTGCATGAGTTCAGAGGATAAGTGCAAGTAACCAAGCAAACAGAACGCGCGATATGTTCTAAGATCTGAATGTTTAATTTGTAATAATGCAACAATTCAGCAATAAGTAGAGGATTTTTCTCCAATAATCTAAAGAACTCAACATAATTACGTTGCATTGAACTAGTGGGCATCTTGAATTTAAAGTATCCCAGTGAGAAATACCGAACTCCACGATGATTCACTGTGTGAGCAGAAGATACTTTATGAAAAAGAATTTTTGTCCTCAAGTGATGGTAAAACCAGCTCAATTTACGTAAACTATCGTGAAGTTCATCTGTTTCTGCCTTGACAATCTTAATAGCCTCATATTGATGGTCATAAAAGCTATTATCTTTGTTGATATCCACAATTATGGATATCAGATCATTAAAGAACCTCCCAACCATGCTGTCTATCGACAAACGAATGAACGCATCACTACAGACAGCTGCAACGCAAACACTCCTATAAACCGCCCATTGGATAGCCTTCTTCAAAGGGATAAAAGCAATAATGCTCTCCGCGCTTTGGAAATCCGGAGACATTCGTATCTGTAGCTATTGGAAGAATTCACTCACTTCAGAAGCAGAGTGCGTGGTAGTAAACAAGGTGGCACAGTGGTTAGGACTCTCGCCGACCATGCACATGGTCCGGGGTTCGATCCCCTGCCGGCGCACACCCGATATCTATGGTATGCCTGAATTTGGGCAACCGATATCCATGCTGAAAATTCCATACTTGTACTGAAAATACGGTATGGAATCAAGCTGTAAATCAAAATCAAAAAAAAATAATATTGTGAGATGTTGGACAATCCGAAGGTTAAAATTTGGTAAAAATAACCACCTCAACCAGTAACTTCGCATTAAATGTCATTTGGAAAATAAAAATGGCAACTGTATTCTCCATACAAGATTGCTCCTACAGGTGTCGACAGGAATTAGCTGATATATTAAATCTCAAATACTAAACTCCAGATTGAAGGTTTTCCAATGAGTCCTTATTTATGCTGTTTAGGTAAATATAGGATAAACCCATGCTGGGGACTATTTCGGAGCCGCGTATTCTTGTGAAAGTTTTAGCGATCACTTATTCATCTAAATTTTATTAAATGGAAATATTCCTATTAATCTGAGCAGAAGAAAACAATTAAAATAGGCTTTCATTTGCACTGCTTAATCTTATTAATCTGTTTTGACCACTCCACGAAGCTATTCACAATTTGACTACCGCCGAATGCATAGTATGAGGACCTATAAAGTAAAGTTGGGTGAACAAAAGTGACCTGTGGTATGAAAATATTGATTGTGCAATAGTGCTCAAACTTTGTACCGGCATCCATTAATCTGATTCGAGAATGTTGATTACTTGTGGGAGGACAACAGACGTTATGGAGGTGAAAAGCCGTGCATTGTCAAAAATTCTTCCAACTGCTTATCTGCCGATTTGTTGGATGGTACTGTTAAATTGCCCAAACAGCGTTATGGTTTGGAAGTAATTTTTTAGTGGAAAACAGAATAGCCTACAGAGGAATCCCATTGATTGATTTGGACGAAGTGAGAACAAACATTTTTATTTTTTTATTTTGATTATAGCTTGATTCCACACCGTATTTTTGGTACAAGTATGGAATTTTCAGCATTTGATATCGGTAGTCCAAATTTAGCAGGCCGACCATTGATATCGGATGTGCATCGGCAGGGGATCGAACTCCGGACCACGTACATGGTCGGCGACAGTCCTAACCACTATGCCACCAACTCACATACTTGCAGGTTGAAAAAGCTCTTTATACAGAAGGATAGTAAACCTGCCCTCTAGCCACCCTGGTAACTACACGTTTATTTTCTGTTTTTGTGCTTTATATTAGGCCACAAATCTTTATTACAGCTAACTGAGCTGAACCTATTAATAATCTTACGATTTTTTAAGATGCTCGTTACGTATTCATTTTACCCTTGCTTACCGTATCTTTTTACCTCCATCCCCTCCACTCTAACTTTCCATCACATAATGAATAAATAAAATTTGGTTACTACGAAACTGTCTTGTATTCACACCTCTTGTTCCACAATGATGTCCTTAGAGTTGAATTAATTTTCTTGGTATGTTAACACTTACATTAATGATAACTTGTCATTTTGAGGCGGTCGGCAGTTGACCCAAAGCTGTTGAAAAGAGTTCTTTTTAGTCTGAATATATGTTTGTCCCCAATTTGTTCAAAAAGATAAAAGATTTGCCGCTATGAGGTTTAGTGTTATTATATATTCTCACCATCTGATCCACCTAAATTGGTTTTAGAACAGATGTAGGCGTAACTAGAGACAAACTGGTAACCATGTTAATGTGGGGCTTAGTCCTTATAGCATTACAAGCAGTTAGTCTTCTAGGGAATTAATGGTGCCACCGCTGTCTGTAAGTTGACCTTCCCGCAGGCATGTAAAGTGTCGAATGAATAGGGGCGTTGATATGGCATATCCCCTCTTTGGAGTGGCGCCTGCAGCTTTACCTTGAGGACATCTGCGCGGTCTAGTTGATTTGAGTTTGGCTGATTTGTTTCGTTTGATCTAGGTAGCTGCATTTGACATGATTCTGGTTTTTATTTGTCTTGAACTGTGTTGATTTTGTTAGGAATAGTCGTCAAAAGGTGTCTCTAGGCCTGAAGGCATTTATCGTGCAGGAGGATGCTTGAGAATGTGTCTCATGTAAAAATTATAGGCATGTAGTACATGGTGGAAACACCCACGGGCGCATATCTAGTCTTTGAAGCAGCTGAAGCAAACTGGCATACTCTGAGGATCCACATTAGCTCAGAAGGTTGTTGGTAGCCACATGCAAGTCTACCTGGTCTCTTGACAAACAAGGAAGTGAAAAGAATTCACATGACTTGAAACTCGTGACACTTGTGCATACTCGTGTAAACCATCTGTGTAAATGCAGGAAAAGCAGTGTATACTGAACATATGTGTATGATAGAAAAGTCACATATACAGTGTACAACACTCCAAATGTTATCTCTCTGGATGCAATACATCTGAGTCTCAAAAGGTTGTCGTAATGTTAGAAATCCTGAGAAATCCTATGAGTAAAGGAATCAGATTCTGACTGAAATTATAACATATGGGGTAGTGTATTTGAATGTAGGATGATGTCCTATTTAATTCCTGAAAAATTTATGAATTTCGTACTGGTTTTCCACTTCAGAGTTGCACCTATGTTCGGGCTACGTGATTTAATGTACTCAGCTGTAAGTCATGCCCGCAATGTGAACGACCACTTAACATTTGAATAAGGCGAAAACAGTGATTCATACAGCATTTGACATTGTAACAACAGAAGACAAGGGCCAGGCAACAGATCGTTATTAATGAGATCAACACATATTTATAGAGTTTCGTGTACATTATTATAAATAATTGTTAGCTGACAAACACATTTTTCTGATTGGTTGTTTCTCACTAAAAGTTAATCTTTCATCCCTTTGTTGCTGTTTCTTGAGTGTCAGATCATCTATCTGCTAATTGCACCCACCTACGTAAAGTCTGCTCTCCATCTTTTACCTTGTTTTCACATGACTAATATTTGAGCCATAAACACTGACGTCAATTACTGTCTACCAATTCGGCTAGCAGCCATCTGTCACCACAACATTACCATCATTTAATCTACCGGCTCCTCATAAGCTGCGTACATGCTGAAGAAATTATTAAGTCTGTTTATAGAATACCTTTAACAAAGCTATAAATGTTAATTAGCGTCACTTGACAGGTTACTCCATATTTAATAGATAGTACCAAGAAATTACACTGATATGGCTTATGCGCAGAAAGCTCAAGTTTAAACGCAATACACACTTGGATACAATGGCAAAAGAGTTACGAAATAAACTGAAAATGTGAATAAAGGGCATGCGAGTTCAGCTCAAATCACGGAAACATGAAACAAGCACTGTTGCATTGTAGCGAACGGTAGAGATGTTAAAGCCAATGTTTCACCAAAGTAAGTTATAAAACGGTGATATATTCTTAAGTTTTCGAATAAATACATTGCTTTATGATGAATCACCATTGAAATTCAGGGGACGGAATTCTTAAAAGAATGTTCGTAAATACAAAGACGTATTAGACAGTTACCAGGCACTGTTCATACCAGGTTGTCACCCTTTAATTAGTTTACTAAATGGCTCGAAAGCAAGGCTCGCTTCTGTAATACATGAGGAAAATTTTATGTCAGAGAACCCTGGGATTTGCATCTGAGTCTGCTTTCTAAGCTATATTAAGAGGCAAAAAATGGGCTCCACACAAGTCTAGGTCTATTTTCTTGGTTACGAAGACGTATCGCAAATATCACGGGGAAACACCATCAAAATGCAAGAAGATTCTACGTTTAATGTTAACCCAGAAAGCATGCAAATTTAGACTGCCTCCCCTGTACATCAAGAAACATCCCGAAACCGTTACAAATAATCTGAAAAAAGAGAAAATCTCAACCAATGCCGGCTACTAGGTTGATAAAGGCTAAGGCTTCATCTCAACTGGCTATAGTTCACAACACAACAGGATCAATATCCAGTCGAACTAACAAAAACTAGGCCCTGAATTGTTGTATCATGGTCAACGTACCGTCCGTACCCAGGTGGCCTCGGGAGAAGTCCCTTCAGTCTAACTGCCCACAGTTTTAGGCTGATTAACTCTCATGATACTTTTCATTCTACTAGATTTCAGGACTTCCAAATATTGAATTGCCGTTTCAATTATGTTACCATACCTCAGAGCGAAACACCATGTCAGCGCAGATGAATGCACAACAATAATTTCACCACCTCTTCGGGTTTGAGCCTACCAAAAGTGAGTTGTGTATCTGAACAGACACCTGGCGAGCTGCTCAGTCTGCGTGCTTACCAATGGAACTAGGGAATGATTTAGTTATCAGTGTCCTTGTAATAAAATTCATGTGAAAAGTTGTTGAGATGGGCAACCTCGTTATAAAAGGTCCTAGGGAAGGTTAACCTAAACACGGTAGGCACTTTATGATGAAAAATTCTCTCAGGATTGCATCCAATTGCAGAGAGGAAGCGTGACAACAAATCCACACCGAACACAAAGAAACTCGTCAAAAACACATACATGAATAGTGTCTGTAGGACCTCTATGACTCGGTATACCATAGCCACCCAGATATTGTGAGTGATTAGGGAACTCAGAAGGATAGAACCAGCAACCAAGTAGGAATTATGTCTTCTTTATGACTTCTAGGCCCTTCTCTATCTAAGCATGATGAATGCCCTTCAATTTATTTCACTAGGTATTCCCCGCCTGATTTCTTCTCCATCGTGCTTTTGGAAATAAAGTTCCATAAACACCGTTGCTCCTCTAATGAATTATAATTGTATTTTGACAGTTTACACATAACGACAGGTTTTTTGTTTTTGGTATTATTTTACTGACATTAAACCATTGGCCCTCTTCAGCATTACAGGTCTTCGGTCGTTAATTTGCGTAAAGGTTTTGGATAAAAATAGTCGGTTTCCAAATGTCTTTACTGCTTATCCTATCTAAATGTGGCATGGAAATCTATCGTTATGTCAGTCTGATGACAAGTCGTATATTTCGTACGCATACCAAATGAAATATCGCGTTAAAAATATTACTTTCAATGTAAATAACATTAGCAGAGTAATGTACACGGGCTGCGTTATATTTGCTGCAGCCATATCCTACATTGATAGGAAATATATATTATTATGCCATCTAATCCTAAACACCATAATTTTGAAAACACGTCTAATCATAAAATTCTAGATACTAGCAGTTTGAACAGACATGCAGGCGAGATGTTAGCTGATGCATAGGAAATCCTGATTAATAAATAATAATGGATGTATCACTAATTAATAATACTTGGTCAAATTCCTGACTGTCTATATCTTCCTATGGAGACGTTAAGAAATGTTTTACAACTGTTTACACACACGCATGCACACTCTGTTTAAAGTGTTTAACAAAGGTAGACCAATATTTGTAAGTCCGAGGTCAAATTTTGAACACAGCTCATAAAATTTTGCTTATTATATTTGTTAATACTTGTTTTATGAATCATGAGTGGACAAAGTTTTTAAAAACAAGTGATGTTCCTTTTATATATAAACCTCTGTTATGTTAATTTTGATTAATTTCCCTGAAAAAGTTCGGAGCAGATTGCCGAACGAAACGTTGGAATTGCTCATTTCAATATCGCTGAGATTTTACAAATATTATTTTTTACATATCTACTCAGTATCATAAATTGAAGGAGGTAGTACTGAAAAGGTAGAAGACGAAGACATAATTGAAGAATGATTATTTGGAAATCGGTATCTATATATAGTCTAATTATGTATACCTTATCTACAACGCTTCATCTGTAAAGATCCTCGCGTTGTGGTAATTCTGGACTTCATGTTGTTTTTCACTGCGTTCCTTGCACGTCTACCATGTATCTCCACAACTCTGTATCATTTGCCTTCTCTGAAATCATATGTATCTCCCTGCTATTTGGTGTTTTTATGCTGATGAACGTCTATTCATATAACACTGATAAATCTTATCATTAGCACTCTCTATATTATTTTCTGAAGTAAAACTGATACTTCTGGATTTTGACGACATCATTTTAGCGCGTTTGGTCGATTTATTGAAAGGGTATATCCTTCACTTGTGTGCTAGTTTTTAATATTCATAGTATTCTCTGAGCAATAATTTATGTTTTCATGTTTTCGGCAAAGCCTGTTTTTCATAAAGGTTTGGTTCGCTTTCTTTACTGATATTTGTGATTTCACTAAATTTGAAGATTACCTACGACCCAATAGCCGTTCTAGGTCTACAACCATACTTTACGAAGGAACACCTTGTCAACGCAGAAAAATGCGTAACAGCGATAGGTGAACCACTTTTCTCCAGAAGGCAGGGCGATGTATTGCAGTCACGGTAAAATGAACACTTCACACCCCCGACGGCAACCAACGGTCGCACCCCCTTCTCTGCTGATGCTGGTGTAGTGCACTTTTCCATCACTGACAGTAAATTGGTATCATCTGAGTTAGCACCCATCAAACAATCTACTCCAGGTGCTTCAGACCTTGAGGTCAACGTTTTTAAAGATATATTTAATTTAACTATCATTGCAAACTCTCTCCCATTCTTTCTCATCAATGCTCGCTCCTTACTCAACATAATATTTGACTTCTCTATATTATTCTTAATTTGCTACCCGTCCCTCACAATGATTACTGAAATATGATGCACTCCTCAGATTTGCCGCAAGGATATTTCTGTTGATAACTATAGCGCATTCAAGGGTGACAGAAACCATTTCAGAAGGGGAGGATGTGCTTTGTATATCGGGTCTGATATTAGGGTCACATACTGCTTCTATCCAGAGCTCATCACAGATAACGACTCAGTCTGGGCTAATCTAAGGCTGTCCCACTCTAGTTCCTATCTTATAGGTTGCGTCTATCATACCCCACGCTTAGCTGTTGAAGGTGATATGAAGCTTGTTAACACGTGCACTTACGCTACTTCACTATCTTATACAGCCAAAATAATATGTGGGGACTTTGATATACCTGATATAGTCTGGCAAACACTTTGCTAACCAAAACGGTATGGTGTATATTTGAACATAATAGAAACAATAGACTGGCAACAGCACGTAAAGCATCCTACCAGACTATCTAAAATTTTAGATCTAGTTTTCACTAATGGGATCACTCCCACCACCCTTCGAGTTGGTAAAGGGTTTCCTGGCAGCGACCAAAGAATAGTATTTGGTACATTCAATATTTACACCAACATGAGTTCATCATTAAATGCCAACAAAGTATTACTCAGGGGTTACAGACACGCTCAGTGGGACATCCTGAAACTATACCTACGCACTCTAGACTGGGAGCCATACTTTACATGCAGCTGGGCTATACAGAAACAACTTACTGTATGAGAACCTAGGATTTTCACATGCCTTCATCGCTCCTACAAGACTGATAAAGAAGAGGCCTGAAAAGCCTGACTTCATCCCTGTAAAGATTCGAAACCGACTGCGCTAGCAAGCGAGGCTGTTTTACAGAGGTAGGGACTTTTCACCACTCTCAACTCTCAAGCAAACTTCTGATTCATGCAAATCTAACCAATTATCTCAGTCCATCAAACTAGAACGCACCTTACTTTCACGACCTGATAGTAGAGAAGCATCAGCAAACTAATGAAATCACGAATTAGCAACAACAGAATAAGTATCCCTAACTTATTGCGAGATGGAGGAAAACTGTACTAAGACCTGCAGGAGATATGCCAGTTATTCAGCTTCCACTTCGCTAGCTACTTCACCAACGAAGAAGTCTTGATGTTCCGACACCACCAAATCACTTTGTGGGTCATATAACATTCACCCCACAAAAGATTTCATCTGCTATAGCATCCCTCTGAACATCATATGATGCCGGCCCTGATGGAATTCCATCTTCTAAATAATTTATAACATAGTTGCTTTATTGCTAGCTAATGGAGTCCTGTAACCGAAATAACTTTCACCACAATGTTTTCCTCAGTACAGAAATGGCTGCAAGGCACCGAGTGGTATATGGAATAACAGGTCGATTTACAAATCTCATAACTCTGTACGTCATAACCTCCACTCAAGTCCCCACCGCCGCTACGCATACATTCAGGAACGCAGTGAAATTTGAAGAGCCCTGCTGTAGGATTATTTTTGTCCTACAGATTTAGTCCTTCCTCAATACTGATGACACAGAGTCTGGGCTTAACTATAGTTAAAACAGAATGACTTGACTTTAACTTTATCTGTTTCTAAAACATAAAATAAATCACACAATTACACCAAGAAAAATGTACAAATCCACTGTTGTCAATGGACGTGAACATTGAACGTTTGTTTTACTGGGTCTGGCAGCCATTGGCAGGCCATTGAAGGCGCGAATGGAACGATCTCTTGCAAGTTGAAAGAAGACTGGAATTAAATACGAATAAAAGTACTTTATAACTTCATTTGTACATAACATTTGTTTGCAGACTTTGTAGTTTTCTTCAATTTAATTGCCAAACAATATAATTTCGTTCGAGGAATACTGGTGTTTTGGATTTAAAGTTGAAGAAAGCGCATAGTATTTATCGGCTCAATCGCTTAAGTCTTCATTACGATAGGAACTTAGGGCTAAGTTCCTTGACAGTTTTTATTCTTCTCCAAGTCTTCGTGGGCGCCTTCTGGAAATCGTCTGGGTGTACTTACTAGATCTGCAGCCAGCTTCTCTTTGGACAAGGATTATCAACGCAATTTGGATTCTTTGGTGACGGATAATGCCTAGGTCAAGAAAAGGGCATAGCACAATGGAAGCAGACAAAAAAGTAAGTCACGATGAGTTGCCTGTTAATTGTAATGATATGTATGATGCTCAGCATGTTAAGTTTGGTGTTCATGCCTCACCGTTAAGTGACAGTAAGGGTTTAAGACTGCCTAAGTTTGAACCGAGATACTTCGATGGAAACCCAGCCAACTACCCACAGTTCATTAAAGAGTTTGAGGTCATGCTGAGTGGTTTTGTACTGAATGATGAAATGAAGTTAATGTATTTGTTGAGATATTGCACTGGTGTAGCTGTAAGAGCCATACAGGGCTGTAAGTTTATGCCCCCGAACGAAGGATATGATGAGGCCATGAAGATACTCCGGCAGAGGTTTGGGAGGCCATTTATGATATCCCGTAACGTCTTTGAGACTGTCAAAGGTAATGGATCACAACTACGCGATAACTCAGAGGAACTCACAGAGTTCTTGGATAGCTTGATGGTCTATAGAAATACTCTTGTGTCTCTTAATTGTGTGGAAGAATTGAATTCAAGTTCCGTGCTTGAGACTGTTGCCAAGAGATTACCGGACCGTCTGCAAAGAAAGTTCATAAAAGTTAGCTCCCGACTAGAGGAATTTGGTATGGAGCCTGGATTCGATGACATTGTGAGACTAGTAAAAGACAGTGTCAATCAAGCCACGGGCAAATTCGCCAGCATTCTACATTCTAAGGTAAAACCCAAGGAACCGGTGAATATAAAGAAGACATTTGTAGTGAATGTCCAAGGTACAACGAGAAGGGATGAGTGTATTGTTTGCCATGACACGCATCAATTGAATGATTGTACTCGCTTCATTGCTATGTCACCCGTAGAAAGGTTAAAATTGGCAAAACAGAAAAGGTTATGTTTCAGTTGTTTGAAGACAGGGCACACAAAGTTGAATTGTAAGGCAACAGACAAAGAGAGTGGTGGTTCAACCGATATGCACCCACTTTTGAGGACAGTAAATGAACCGGGAAAGTCAGTTAATTGTAATAGCACCTCTAGTCCCCTTGATAATCCACAAGTTTACTTAGGAGTATTACCAGTTAAAATCAGAGGACCGAAATCTGCAGTGGATACTTACGCATTGTTAGATAATGGATCAGATGTCACGCTGTTGGACGCTCAGTTAGCTGGCCAGTTAGGCATTAAGGGTGTTAAAGAACCCTTAGTAATGAATACCTTTAATTCATCGGACAGATTAACATGTGAACGAGTCTCCTTTTGGTTAGACTCCTTGGTAACGGGAGAATCCATTATGGTCGCAACTGCGTATATCACCCCTAGCCTGAAACTTGGAGAAGCCAAAGTACCAAATCGTGAAGTAGTTATTAATAAACCGCACCTGTCTGATATAACGTTCCCAGCTCTGCGAGATAACAAGGTGAAATTGCTTATTGGATGTAATGTACCTTCTGCTCATAAGGTACTAGAGGAAAGATATGGTGACAAAGAGGACTTATATGCCACTAAAACCCCTCTAGGGTGGACTATTCGAGGACCTGTATCGAAGGCTCAAGCGTTGCCCTTGGTTACGGTCAACGAAGTGAGTATAGAACGTATGGTCCGGGATATGTATGATAAAGAATTCCACGATAATAGTTTTGAGGAAAGAGGTCGGTCTGTTGAAGATAGAAAGGCAGCAAAATTGGTTAATGAAGCCTGTACGTTTGAGAATGGTCGATTTGTCGTGGGATTGTCTTGGAGAACCGAGCAGAAACAGACTGTCTGTAACAGAGAGATGGCAATGAGGAGGCTTCTGAGTTTAAGAAGGAAGTTCCTAGCAAATGCAGATCTGTGGTCCAAGTATAAAGAGGTTATTGACAAGCATAAGTGAAAGGTTACGTAGAAAGATTGGTTAATCAGAATGAACCAGGGAAATGGTACCTTCCTCATCACCCAGGCTTTAACCCCAAGAAACCCAACAAACTTCGCGTAGTCTTTGATTGTTCCGCGAAACACGAAGGTGTTTCCTTGAATGAAAGTTTGTATAGTGGCCCGGACTGCGTAGGATCGCTAGTGGGATTGTTGTTGAGATTCAGAATGTCCCCGGTCGCCATTGCAGCTGACATCGAAGAGATGTTTTTACAAGTAAAGGTGCCAGAACGTGATAGAGACCATTTGAGGTTCCTATGGTTCGACGGTGATCCCCACAGTAGAATATCCGAATACAGGATGACTGTTCATCCGTTTGGTGCTACCTCGTCTCCGTTTTGTGCTAACTTCGCTCTTCGTAAAGCAGTGTCCATGTTTGGTCCTCCTGAACTTCTAGATGTCGTTGATTGTTGTTTCTATGTGGACGACTGCTTAGCATCCTTTGATGATATTGCATCTGCGATCAACTTTGCAGAGACCCTTAGTAATGTACTATCCAAAGCTGGGTTTCGTTTGACAAAGTGGGTCTCAAACAGTTTGGAAGTCTTAAAGCAAATAAGTTCAGAAGAGAGAGCACCGGCGGTGAGAGATCTGTCCGTTGACACACTACCCATAGAACGCACCTTAGGTTTGCAATGGAATATCAACTCAGATACCTTTGAGTTTAGTGTGGGAAACATCGATAAACCGGTCACCAGAAGAGGTATATTGTCCGTATTGTCCTCGGTCTTCGATCCACTTGGTCTAGTAGCACCTTATTTGCTTCCTGCGCGAAAACTATTTCAAGAGACTTGTAAAGGGGAGTTACGGTGGGATGATTCACTGAGTGAAGGAATTGCTGAAAAATGGGAGAAGTGGGTCAACAACCTACGATCATTAAGGCAGTATCCCATCGCCCGTCCATTGAAGCAATCGAGGGATTTTAAGATTGTGGATTTTCATGTATTCTCTGATGCCTCTGAAGTTGGTTACGGGGCTGCTGTGTACGTTAGAACTGCCTTTGGAGATAATAAGGATGTTCGCCTTGTGATGGGGAAGTCTAGAGTTGCACCCATAAAGGTTGTGTCAATACCAAGGTTGGAGCTGACAGCAGCATTGTTAGCAGTTCAGCTGTTTACGACGGTGAGTACGGAACTGAACTGTCCCATCTGTCAAGTAACGTTTTGGACAGACTCCATGACAGTTATATATTACATACGAAACGATTCGGCTAGATATCATCGATTTGTAGCTAATCGGGTGTCACGAATTCGCGAAGCTACTCGAGTTGAACAGTGGAGATATGTACCATCTAAGGAAAATCCTGCTGATATAGCATCAAGAGGCGTGGCCGATATAAATGTGATTAAAAATAAGTGGTGGAGTGGCCCTGAGTTCTTAAGACGAGCAGACTGTCTGTGGCCGAGTAAGAAGGAGGAACCACCGATTTGTGAGGAGGACCTAGAGTTAAGTGTAAATGCCAAAGTGACATATACACAAAAAAGGTATTCCGGTTTACATCCACTGTTTAATTGGTATTCCTCTTGGCACAAGTTAGTGAAAGCCGTCGCGTGGTTGACCCGGTATGTGTCATATTTGAAGGTTATGTATCTACGACGAAATGATATTCAGACTAAAGGACTTCTAACTGTTGGAGACTTGAACAACGCCAAAACAGCCATTGTGAAGGCTATCCAGTGGGAAGCATGGGGAGAAATCGGTAATGAAGATAGTTATGACTTCGAGAACTTCAAAGTACGAATGAACAGGTTAAATCCAATAATCTTAGATGGCGTAGTTAGAGTCGGAGGACGCCTACAAATGCTCGAGGCACCATATGAGACCCTTCATCCAGCCTTATTGCCTAACGACCACCCAGTCACTACGCTTATTATAAGACATCACCACGAATTCGAGGGTCATCTGGGTACATCACAAGTATTGTCGAGCATCCGACGAAGGTATTGGATAGTTAAAGGTGGTGCGGCCGTGCGGAAAGTGATTAATAAGTGCGTGACTTGCAAACGTCAGAACGCTAGTACGGTTCAGCAGATGATGGCCCCACTTACGAAGTGGCAAGTGTCTGAAGGTAACTATCCGTTTGAGTACGTAGGAGTGGATTTGTTTGGACCATTCATGGTGAGAAGAGGTAGAAGTTCGTGTAAGAGATATGGTTGCTTGTTTACCTGTTTGAAAATGAGAGCCGTGCACATCGAAATGGTCCATACGTTAACTACAGATTCGTTCATTCTGGCATTGCTTAGATTCATAAGCCGTCGAGGTACTCCAAAGATGATGTTCAGTGATAGAGGAACGAACTTCATCGGATGTCACGCAGAGCTTAAAGGGCGTACTGGTGATCCCTGTACGAGAGTGCATGAAGAACTATTGAAAAGAAACATAGAGTGGCATTTCAATCCACCACAAGCCAGCCACAGAGGGGGGCTTTGGGAGAGACTTGTCGGAATTATTAAACGTGTTCTAAGTTCTATCGTTAAAAACCAAAACTTGACTGATGAAACCCTAGAGACGTTTTTATGTGAAGCCGAAAGAATTCTAAACGACCGACCGCTTTCGCCGGTAAGAGATGATGTGAAGGACTTTGATGTTTTAACTCCAAATAAACTACTATTATTGCGAAGTAATCCAGGTTTAGAAGAAGGGTGCACAGAACCGAGACCCATGGTCAGAAGATGGAGACAAGCTAAGCATCTGAGAGATGTGTTTTGGAAGAGATGGTTTAAAGAGTATATACTCACACTCCAATCAAGAGATAAATGGAAGAAGACATATCGAAATTTGCAAGTTGGTGATGTGGTTTTAGTTTCGGATAAGACTTCTACAGGTAAATGGCCTCTAGGAGTAATAGAAGGGGTAACATGTAGTAATGATGGGTTGGTGAGGACAGTGGAAGTGAGGACAAAATACGGCACGCTGACGCGAGATATTCGAAAATTATGCTTGCTTGAAGTGCTAGAGAACAGATCAGAGGCTGGACAATCCGACGATTTTCCAACTTAAGGGCGTAGACCTGAGAAGGATGGTAGGCGTACTGCTGTAAGTCCTACAATTCTTCAAGGGTAGTACGTCGAAGAGCAGTCCATCGTACTTGGTGTATTATTCTGTATATATGTTCATGTTGTATATAATCAATTGGTATCATCCCTCTTCTATGTGTTGATTAACTTTGTTTTTGTCCGGACGTCTTCCACCTGGATCGTCAACCTGAGAAGAAATGTAGGCGTACTGCTGTAAGTCCTACAGTTCTTCAAGGGTAGCTCGTCAAGGCAGAATCCGCAATATTTGATGTATTGATTGTACATATGTTTGTGTTGAGTAATTAAGTGGGTTCCGATTCATCTGATTGTCGGTTAATTTTATAGTTGTCGCATTGTGTGAATCATCTTGTAATGTTTTGTAAGCACTTCTGAATTCCCTTCTAAACTTGTGAGTGAATCGTGTGATGTTAGAGTCAGCGTACGCGATTGGATACGCCGGGGAGAGGATTGGACTAGAGTGGAATGAAGCAATCGATACTTTGTGAACGAGATCAGTGGTGGTATTGTCGTCAGAGAGCGTAGACCCTATGCGCCGGGGAGAGCGTGTCGGTGTGATGTGGTATGTTTGCTGTGTGTTGGGCTTTTTTATCTTGCTTTTCCAATTTTAGCCTAGTCCCGATTGGCCCAGGTTCCCGCATTGGCAGTTCAATTCAAGGTTACCGCCGCTGTGGAAAAAAGGGATGGACCCTTTTTTGCCGGGGAGTGTCAATGGACGTGAACATTGAACGTTTGTTTTACTGGGTCTGGCAGCCATTGGCAGGCCATTGAAGGCGCGAATGGAACGATCTCTTGCAAGTTGAAAGAAGACTGGAATTAAATACGAATAAAAGTACTTTATAACTTCATTTGTACATAACATTTGTTTGCAGACTTTGTAGTTTTCTTCAATTTAATTGCCAAACAATATAATTTCGTTCGAGGAATACTGGTGTTTTGGATTTAAAGTTGAAGAAAGCGCATAGTATTTATCGGCTCAATCGCTTAAGTCTTCATTACGATAGGAACTTAGGGCTAAGTTCCTTGACAACTGTCATTACAAAAAAAGGACAAAAACGTACCGAACAGTATTGAGGGTACAGACAAAATGAGCAGTCAATTAATTACATGTATACACAAATAGAGTGACAGACAAAAAAGAACATTCAAGGTCATATCACGTGGTGAGAGTTACAATAAATTGACCAATAATCGCGACAAGAAAGTCACATCATATTGATTAACTGTCTATCATATAGTCTATCTATCTGTCGCGATTAACACCTGCAACATTGGCGAAACACGTGGCGCCTAGGAATGCCACTTCACGCCACAACGCCGGTGTTTGGACATCCTATCCGACCCTGTTTTTTACCCATAAACACTGCCAATGTAGGTAGACACACATACCTAGGTAGTAGTGATGTTTCAGGTTAGTTCGCAATTTGCTGTGACTTATTGATGACATTGTTAATTGACGCGCATTCTCCAATCAATAAGATTTTTCAACTAAGAGCGATAGTATTAGCTGCGAGGCCTATTACAGTACTGACAACGGAATCATTCTGCTCACCCGCCCTTGACGTGCATCTAGGTAAATTTGACCACACTACACCGTGGAGGATGCCTCGTAAAGACATATAGTTCATTTGTAGTCAGTAAGGTGGAAAATAAAATACTGGATGTGATAAGTGATTCATTCCGGGTCATCTCACATGAAGATAAATACCAATTTCTCATAAGCTGTGGTTATCGAACACCATGCTCGACCCAGGAAACTGATGCACCATTGGCTAAATCGTCTGCATATGACTTCGCGCTCGATGCTTACATCAAAACAATTGCAGGGGACTTCAATCCCCAGATATCAACTGGCTAAATGGTTCCAGTCCCTGACTCTTCAACGGAACAACTGCTTCTGTTGATTTCTACTGATGAAAACAACACGTTCAGATGCCTACCCATGATGACAACACGTTGGGACTTGTGTTCTGTCACGATTTAATCCCTGTTTCCACCGATGTTGGCAACGGATATTCCAGAAGGTACTACAGAATGCTACTCTGCTCTCTGTCCGTCTCGTCAATAAACATAGAGAACAAACGCGGTCAATGGAGTAAGGTATGACGTATTTACAAGCACGCAGACTGCAGAAAAGTCCAAGGACTCATTCAACGCTGCGAATGGGATAACCATTGCACCTCTTACTCCCTGGAGGCTGAAGTATCCCTGCTTTATAGGAGTATAACCCTGTTTCTAGCTTCTGCAGCTCCTAAGAAGACAGTTAAACCAAACGAACACTGAGCTGACCATATTCTAAAGGCACGTCGCAATAAGTCAGAGAGGTCGTCAAAATAATACTATTTCACTAGGGATATCGTCACTTCACTCAGTGAGTGAGTAACTTCAATCTGCCAGATGCTTACTCTCTCACAATGACCTCAACGAAGAGTTGAGCTGATTCAAGAGTACTTCCAAGGCCTGTAATGTAACAACCATTCTTTGAAAAGCATACGCTGTCGACAAGAGAAATCTTACTTACTTTACAACAAATTAATCCGCGATAACTCTGCCATCATCCGTCAACTTTTCGGTGAGCTATACATGATTCTGGATTGAGAAACACGTATCCCTAGAGAAGCCGCACTCCTTATCAGCTCTTCTCTCAGGAGCGTCATGTCCGTCAGTAAGTTAACACGAGAAACCCACCACGTGATTGAACGCTATTTCAGGAAGAGAAGAAAATTCTGCAAAATGGTATAAAATGCAATTATGAATAATACATTATTGGAAGTATATTTACAAGATAAATACGAGGAGCCGGAGACTCTTTGAAATGAAACTGTACATTTGCAATGTTTAATGCTAACCATATTGGTCTAAGCATAGAAACCATGACGTTTTCGATGAAAATATAGCTTTGTTCAATCACTGGTGTTGTGTTTTTAATCAAAGCAACCAGAATTTAAGGAAGCAACAATATGGGATGAGCACAAAACTGTCTACCGATATCGCGTAATAGTTATAAAAGACAGCCGTTGGTTTGGGCGAGGATAAACTCTATTGCCTTTTAAACTTGCCTCGCTTCTGGTTTTCTCGTCTCCCATTGGCTATAACAGTGGCGGTCGGTTGGATTTTTGATTTGTCATAGGTGGGTGCTGTCGTGGGGGTTTTGGTGTGGCTGTGTCATGAATGGTTTGCAAGCAACTGTGATAAGTACAAATGCAACATTTGACTATTTCAACGTTGTTGCACTGTTTTTTATACTGACACAGTGCTCTTTTCGATGTACACTCTCCTGAGACTGGTAAGTCTTTATGGTGGTTATCGGTGACTACGTTCCCGTGGGTCCCGATGCATTTCTCGAGTTATGGTTATACTTACAATATTTTCTCCTTCGGTATTTCTCGTTTATATAGTCTGGTATTCTGTATTTCTTGCGAATTGACTCTGACAAGCTGAGGCAGTAATGTACTTATTTAGGGAACCCTTTTTAGGAGTTCATCGCGGTTAATCAGTGCTGGCGGCAGCAGCACACATGTAAGAAGCTGCAAACGCATTGGAAGACTTTCAGAAAGTAAGGACCGTATAAATTGTTAACAGTGGCGACCTTTTTCACATGTCGATATGTGGCTACGTTCACATGCAGAGGACAAATAGGCGAAGGAGACATTGTATGTTAGTGTGACAACACTGTGGAACTTTTATCTAACGTGCATACTTCTTTCTAATATTTTGTCCCTCAGACCACTAACAAAGTAATGTTAAATGTGTTCCTTTAGTATGATTCGATGGCACGATTACTGGCAAGCTATGATGACTGAATTTATCGAATTCTTAAGTCGTATATTTTCATGAATGTTAATTATGTAAATGCCTAATTTATGTAGCTGAATTTGACCTTTACCACTTTTAAGAATGTCGAGTAGTAATGAGGTCTGTCAGTTAGTTACATTCGGTGGAATTAGTCGCGTTCGAGCAAAGACATTCGAAAAACACTGATGAGTGTTCCACGACTTATGAGCAGATACATCCGCACAATCAGTTGTAGGAATTGATTCTATATGCAACAACAAGTGAAGGTAAGTTAACTCATGCACTTATAACCATGCAGATATTCTTTTTCCAGTTCGTGATACCGGATAACTTCGAATGTGGGCATAGAGTTCTGTTCACTTGAATTATGGAAGAATTTAAAGTTGACGCAATTTAGACACTGGCAGTTTCCGTCGAATAATGGGAGATACTTCCCAAACGAAGGTTTTCACCTTTGACTGTGCACAGCCCATACATGTTAATAAACTTTTTTGCGCTGCAGCGACATAAAAGTTTCTATCTAATACTCTTGTGTTCTATTTGTTCTGCATGCGGTGGGAGTACGGCATGGTAGACCGGTACTCCCTAGGATATGAACACGTTTCTAAACGCAAGTGTAATTCCGTACGAACACTATCGACCAGTATAGGTGGCGAATTATAAGTACTTTAGTCAGGCCTAAACATCTGCCTAAAGTTGAGCGAGTACATCTGCTAGTCATGGGTAGATCTGTGGGGACCAACGACTAAAATACTTAACCTCTGTACTTAAAAAATAAGAATAGAACTTAGGCACTGTGGTGGAGTCCGATTTCTTATAAGGTCAAATTTTAAATTTGAATACAGCTTGATTCCACACCGTATTTTCAGTACTCGTATGGAATTTTCAGCATAGATATCGGTAGCCCAAATTGTACAGGCCAAGGTTAAGTGTTAACAAAAGTAGTGCATTACTATTGTTTCACTTAAAAAATCATGTCAATCCAAATGATTACGAATATTGACGTATACCGCAAAATGAAGTCTTTGTGAGATGAATAGTTGAGTAGACGGAGCTGTGGCAATCGTAAAAATATTTTGCTTATACTGAATTATGCCACCGATTACTTTCTCAGGTCTCATTGATAACTCGAGCCTCCATCTCCTCATTATGATAAATTTAGTTTCCCTCAGATAGAATAAGAAAAGTATGATAAGCAGGGTGATAGGTATATTTAATGAAAAATAATAGCAAGCAACTGTCTGTTGGCAACTGTTTGTCATATTTATTTCGGCGGTGTTGAATTGCTTTGACCAGGTCGACTGACATTACGGGACTTTTGCAAATAAGTGAGTGAAGTGTATCTTTGAATTCGTTGCAGTTAGAAAAAAGTGATATAAAAATTAAACGCTTTATGTTTGCCTACCTTTGCTGAAAGAGTTTTATTCTCTTTTCTCATTCTTTGGTCATGACAGCATTCTTCTGTGGTTTTCACTATCACATACATTGTTCCTCTTGTCAAGTATAGCACTAAGCAAATGACATGTTGATGTTTTGGTATCATTCTGAACTTCGGAAGATAGTTTACAAATCTAAAATGCAGTAATTATGGAGTCTTCAGTAGCACTTACTTGTAAACAATCTAAGCATTTCCTCTGGATACTTTTCTCATCAAACATTGGTACTTTAGCATCACTTTGCTAGGAAATTTTAGGTCGGATTCCTTTTCATTATCTGTGCCTTAAGGGGCAATACCACCATTGACTACATATGATTCTATGATTTCAAGAAGTCTCTCCAGACCAGACACTACTTCAGATGTGGTAAAAATATCAGTCTCAAGTGCAACTTCCATATCTATCATAGACAAAGGTACCTCCTGAAGGAATCAAAATTATCTTGGTGATCTGAAAGTGAATGATTGTTACAACTGATATGACTTAGGTAACACGTGTACCAGTTTAGTAGGAAGGACCTGCAGGTTGCTCCTCGACACAAAAGCAGTAATAACTTTAAGCTGTGCACCATTTCCGAAGGACTATGCATAGTATTCTCATTATCCCAATGCACACTGGTATCAAGACAAGGGGATGCCGTTTGATTCGGTAAGCAGTTACGGTCTTCCGAAATTCCATGTGACAATTTCAACTCCACTAGTATCACATCTTCGGCTGATCAATTCTAAGCACAAACTTCATCGAAACGCACATAATCACCACAAAATTTAGCCGCTTGTCTCATTCACCGTGTGTGAGTTATGGAGAATTTCACTGATCACATATGAAAATAAAAGGGCTTAAACTCCTCACAAAAGATATCTAAATTATTGATCCAATACGCAATACGAATAATGACAGGTGAGTTATTCGAGAAATGCCTGACAAATCTTATTCAGATATCTTCTGTTTCACTTGTTGGTAATAGACAACATAGGTCATGGGAGACCTGTTTTTCTGGCATGGGCGGGATGAGAGAGGTAGTCGAATGTAGTTTGGATCTTGGAATAATTCAAAAGAATAGTACGGGATACATCAATTACAGAAATTTTCATAATGGATTAAGTCAACTGTAAGATATCCGCCGTGAGCAATAGTTATATTCAGGCGAAAATCGTCATCTGCGCATTTCATTTATCCCGAGATTTCAGCAAAAATTTGGAATGAAATGAAGCCTTACTTGATATATCTAGACCCAAAATCCCTTTAGTACGCAGGTTCTTATATCGTCTTGTTAAAGATGCAACACCCGAAAGGTAAATGCATTGATCATTGACCCTGGGGGTTCCACCATTGCCTTAGTGTCATCAGGACTGTAGATCTCAGGGTATGCAATTACATTAGGCATTACTGGGTGCCTAAGAAAGAGACGTGAGCTATGGCATATATGCGGAATGCTCTGTTACTGTCTAATAGTACTAACAATAGAGTTGCAAGCTCTAACGGACATCTGAAAATATATCTACACAGAAGAATCCATTACTAGCTTGCATGTACAAGACATAAGTGCTGTGCACGCATCGAGAAACGTCGAAGTTTTGAGGCCATCGTCTTCCTTAACCATCAACTGCCTCTGAGTGTTAGTAGCCGTGTATAGATCCTACATCAGCCCCTCACATCCTAGGAGCGACTCCTCTAGGAATGTCGTATCGATTAATCTTTAGTTTTGGAAATCTGTCTAGGGTTCACCATTAAGTGCATTCGTCCCTGCTCGGCAACTTCAGACTTAATTTCGGAAAAGCCTATAATATTGGTTGAGAAACATGTATAATGCAACTATGCGGAACAAGTTAATTTCGCTTACTAAGCATTTTCCGTTGAAGTTCCTACTCCAAACTGTTATCAGTTTTTCCCATCTTATACATCATACACAACGCAGTAGTCAATGTCTGCAAACTATTTGTGGTGTTAAGAGTACGTCTTCCGAAATCCGTAGTCATGGTTTGCTGGAACATGCTCTAATTATTACGCAAGGCGAACAGCACTCCTTGACTGTCCTGCTGAGTCTGTTTTAAAGGTCTAACCAGTTCAAACTTCATGCAAATAGTTGACAGAGTCAAAAGCATAAGCTATGAACTGATGCATACCTACTTCTAGATATCTGAATTGTAGCCTGTAGCCAGGAATGTTTTTATGTTAGAAGGCGACGGTTCTGTCGGTCTCTTGTCCAAAATGCCGGTGTCTTATTCATGTTTCTCTCTAAAGGATGATTATCTGACATTTTATGGTTGATTGCCATTCGTTTACTTACTGGAATAATGACACCAGGAGACGAGAAACTAGTGCTGAGACAACGGGTATAATCTGGGTAAGTTGGGGAAGAAACTCGGTGAGCGGACTACCCTATAATACGTCGGTCAGGTAGGATATTATCTAGCTCTGGCAGGAGAATAGGTCCTTACTCAGATGCCTCAAGGGACCTCTGAAACATAAAAATGGAAGAAAGAGGTTAGTTCAAGAAAATTTCATCACATCCTAAAGAGTGCCTCAATGCCCGCACAAAAGCAAAAATAAATACTTGGTACAAAAAACAGTTTGGCCTACTCTCTGTGTGGCCTTAGTATAGTGTGCATAGCTAGTGCATGTGCGACGTCGCATTCTAACGAAGAAGCCAGGTACATGCATGAATTATTATGGGGAAGCGGCCATGTTTTAAGCAGTTCTACACTTCATGGACAGGCAGCTGGATGCACTCTCTGCCATTCTCTTTTCGATACTGTTTAAAACTTACATGCAACCCTGAGTGGACGCCTATAACATCATCCCTCCATCCTTCCGCAAGAAAACTATGGTCTCTTAGATATGGTGCTAAGACAAACTTCAAACAGGACTACTGGTCTTCACCATTAAACCTACAGGAAGTCTTTGCAGGAGCCGTGTCTGTCTGTACTTAGGAGTTACAAGCTACATGACGTCAGCAGATCAAGAGCAGATAGAACTGTCTGCAGTTGATGGTACAACCACTAAGTCATCAAAATCATCCTTATCGCAGTGCCATCATGGATTATTCACCAGTGGGTCCAAACTTGGATTTTCCTCCGTTCACTTTAGTTTGAGGTTTTATGCATTTAGATTACACTACCAGCACCTTTAGCCACTGTGATTTCATTCGAAACCATAAAAAGTGACTTGATTATTATTCAGTGAAACTCACGTTGCCTCCGATTAAATGTCAACCACATTAAATCCAGACGCAACATAAACACCATCTGCTGGTGAAAACGGCTTGTAGGCAAGCCAGGAACGTGCTTCACTTAATGCTGCTATCGCTGGCACAATAACAGTCCTTCTACTCTCACTCTAACTCAGCAATCAGCCTACTTGTCTGTTTAATTATTACTTACTTTTACGTGAGATCACTTATGTTGCCCTAAAATGACTAATATAGTATAACTTACCAGAGAATGGACTAAATTTGGCGCCAGTAGTTTCACCTTCTTAACGTAGTCAGCAAAATTCTACACAAATTTAGATATTTAGAGTGACATAGAATTTCGAGAACTGTACTCACATTGTCAACAAATGAAATCACGTATCTACAGTTAACGAAGTAGGTATTTCAGTTGGACATAAAGAAAAAGATTTTTACCAATAAATTTACTGTTGGGATTTGAAAATTGCACCTAGATTAATAGTCAAAACGCTTGAGATAGAATAGGTGTTATTGTTATTGAACAGTCATAAATCTGAATCTGAAAGCAGTATAAGTTAGTAGAAGCGGGGAATCTGTTGCGGTACGTTACATATGTTGGTTTACCCTAAACCCTTACATATTCAAGCTTTGTTCCATTTGCTGTTACGCTTTGTTATACTTGAGTATGTTTTGGTGAGGTATCATTTTGTCGAATATATTTTTGATCGTGTTTAAACTGAAACGAACCCGTTTAACAAAGGTTCTTCAGGTGTTGAATCTTTCAAACGCTTCTATTCATTGTTACAATAATCTGCCTGCATAGAACAGTGGAATTATTATGGTTGTTGGCTAAACATGCCCGAGTTTCCTAAAATCGGGCTATATTATTCTTGAAATGGCTCCAGCGCTCTGAGTTCAGATTCACTTATTTTTGGGTCTATGTTTCCCTGTCTAAATAATTCTTGCTCAAGCACTATCTGAATTATTCAGTTATATATTTTACTACTCCTTCTTCCAAAAAGCCTTGACGAATGGATATAATTGAGTTCAATACTAATGTTCAACCTAAGTTACCGAGTTGTACTAACCTTGTATGCATGAATACGAAATAAGTCGAGTCCATATTTTTATCACTAAAATCCCATTAGTTTGCCTAAAAAAAGAAATCAAATCGCCAGAGTCATTTTTCTAGTATAACTGTTGTGCCGGGAACCACTGTCGGTGGCACAGTGGTTAGGACTCTCGCCGACCATGGTCATGTGCATGCATGCACATGGTCCGGGGTTCGATCCCCTGCCGACGCACACCCGATATCTATGGTCGGCCTGCAAAATTTGGGCTACCGATATCCAAGCTGAAAATTCCATACTTGTACTGAAAATACGGTGTTGCATCAAGCTGTAATCAAATCAAATCAAATCAAATCAAACTGTTTCAAAACCTATAAAGTGTATTCGAATCCTTCTTTGGCCAATGCTCACTACTTCTATGTGATATTATAGCCCTATCAGGGGTATGACTGGCAACTATAAAGAGTAGATACCCCCACTCAAGGTTCAACTACAAAGCCAATCAAATCGTTAACCTTCCAAAATTGTTTTGTGTGCGAACGGGTTTGATATGTCAAATAATATCTGTGAGAAAGTAAAGCATGTTTTCACCGTAAGTATAGGGTCAGTTTCTCATGGGCGCTTCTATGCGACATATGGGATCAGTCTGCATTTATAAATCCATTGTGAGCGATTGACGATCTAATTCACTTCCTTAAGGTCATTTGCTGGGGCTTGGATGTGGTATCCATTCTTTATGGTTGCCAATATATTTAAACTAGTTTTTCCGAACCCGCTGATATTAAAGTCTTACTTACTACGCAATGGAAAGTTTCCTTAACCTAAAATTTGCAGCTAAAAGTGTTTTCTAAGTTGTGGCGTACTATAACTGTTAGGCTAATGTATATCTAGACTGAGGGAAGTGGTGTTTCGGTGATACAATGTAAACTGTGATCTGCCTGCCAGATTTGTTTGGTTATATAAAAAACTCGATGGCCAGCAGTCAGTCCTTACTGGTAATATTATCGAGGCCCCTTTGCAAAATTTGCCTAATATTTCTTTCATTCAGGTCTTCATGCGAAATTTTGGTGAGCGTAGCTAGTCGACAATAATGCACCAAGTACTGAGCCCATCGCTTTGTAATGTCGTCCAGTGTTAAGCCTATCACTGAACAATTCGGACCTTTTAAATAGACAGCTAGCTATACCGAAGCTCGAATTTTAAGTACATCCTGGAATCATCTGCTATTAAGATCCTTGAAGGAGGTACTTAGGCTCTTTGTTACCTTTCGACTTATCTGAAGTTTTCTTATTTGTGGTTTGTCAAGACAAATCATGCTACGCTGGAATGGCTTTTCGTATATTGTCATCTCCGGGATTTTAACTGCAGTACTAGCAACAATCTGCTTGTAATTTATAGGGTATCGTCTATCCATCCATTTCCGCAAACTTAACTTTCAAGCTGTAGTAATGCTTTTTTAAGAAATAGTGCAGGGATAGAAATAGGAGAATCAAGTATGTGAAGCTCTTCGATAGGCCTCAGATGTTTGTTATCTGATCTCATTAATTTTGAAAGTTCAAAAAGATGGTTGGATTCGCCAATTGCTTCTTATACTTCCTAGGTGGTTTAGTCTAAATGAGCGTAGCTCCTCTCGCTACCTACACCGGGCCTCATTGGTTTAGCCATCTGATTTTCGAATGTTGAGCTACGGATTCGAATTTAACTCTAACTATTATAGTTTTGACAACCATGTGGTATTATTTGCCTTCATATCATTGGTGTAGCTTGTTGTCAAGCTCAGTAACATGCATGTCGAGTGGCTTTTCATCTTTTCTAGGCAAACTGACAAGATTCCATTTCCTCTAAACCCTCCAAGTGATAATCTTAGAAATCCCGGTTTATGTTTTTCACTTCGAATTGAGTTTGATCACATCTAGTTACGGAGAGTAAAGTGGCTAAAGATGCCAGGAGTTTCGCTCGTCTAGTGGGTTGGATACGTCTAGATGCTTCATCTAAGGTATATCCGATTACCTGTTAAAGACTTTGTACGCTGCTATCTAATATGTAGATGTGATAAATCACCAGTCACCTATTATATGTAATTGTTAGTCCTGAAAGAATCTGAATGTACTGTTGATTGTAATATAGTGGAACCTGAAATATACTTGCAGATTTGTCGTTTAACTCATGTTTAAAAGTGCCGCCTTACTACTGAATTCAATATTACGTGCTGAATATGTAAGATGAAGAAAGACCAGATTAATTACCAAGAAACAGTATATTTTAATGAGTTTGAATTATACTGTATATATCGAGTACTTGATCAAATATTTAGCACTTAATTGATATCATTTTGTTTTTTAGATGTACTTCAGAGATTATCTTGATTTCTGATTCCTTCGAAAATAGACAATGTACAATCTTATGAAGTCTTTAGTTTATTGTATACCATGCATATGATTATCCTATGGTTTGGCTCACTTGTTTTGTCTGTTTCACAACCCAGCTTAACTTCTTTGGATTTGCAGTTTAGTCATGCAGACAGGAAGCTGCTGCGATGATAGTACAGGCAGTCTAGGTGGAGATAGTGAAACAAATACTACTGTCGCTAGTAGTCCTGGCTTTGATCTTCCTGTGTCTAAGGGCTCACCATTGTTACCAGAACCTCCTGAAGATATTATTTTGTCTCAACGTGCAATATACGATAATTTAAGCTCAACGTCTGGAAAAGAAATAAGCAAAATGGTGAGTTTTAAAAATTTATGTGCATTTTGATAATAGTAAGCTAATTTCTTAGTTAATGATTCTTAACTGACATTTAGTAATTAGTGAAGAACCGTTTAGATTAGAAAGTGTATTTCCTGAATTAAAATATGACTGCGTCTTTTCTTTAAGTAAGTCGCATATATACATTTTATTTCGTCACTTACATCTATCTTGGAGATAAAAATTACAATTCTAATCAGTTTTTCAAGTCATTTCATAATGATTAGAGTTTTCGTATTTTGGATGAAGTACTGTCGACCTATGCACTAGTTGGACTGGAAGTTGAATATTACAATGATTATTCGCATATATTATTGTGTTATACTAAACACTTGAATTTCAATTGTTTGCATTTACTTGTCTTCAGGAAAATCCTATCAGTTCCAGCTTGTCGAACACTACTACTAACATCATGATTTGTGAATCTTCAACACCTAAATCTGTCAAAGCAGCTAATTTCATCCCTCCTAATCCATTTACTAATCCACCATCCTTTGAACCACCGAGTCTGCCTTATTCTTATTCTGAAAATATTGCATCTGGTTTACCTGCCTACTCCCCACAGTTCACTCCAACCACTTGTGCACCGTCTACATTTCCTTCGCCTGGATCTGCCTTCACAGAACTTCATCCGAAAATCGGATCATCTGGTAAAACTAGTTGTTTTGTTCAACCTACAGCAATAACGTCGTCAATGTCGCCTAAATCACTGAACAAGGAAAGTATTCAGTCAAATTATCCAACTAGCAGTGCTCGAAATGAATTGTCGGAATGTATTCCTAAAACTACAGTTGCTGTAAAACATTTGTGTCGTATCTGCGGTCAGTCACATGACCCAACCTCACCTCATATATATAATTATACACAAACTGTGGATGCTGATTTGTGCTGTACAGTGAGTTCCAATTTTGTTCTTACTATTGTATGTTGCACTCTTGTGGTTGTATCTTTTTCCATTTTTAATCAAGTATTCATAAATATTAACAAGTGACTTCAGTAGTTGAGTAAATAACTTTTTATCGTTCAGTGATAGGAGTGGCGTTGGAGTCACAGCGGCCACACTATCACGCTGAGGTGTAATTACATTCATCCAATGAGTCCTGTATAGAACAAAACCTGTCTCGGATTCCAGTGATGGTTGCCAAACATCAAGTGACATTCCCAAGTAATATTCTCAGTTTTCTTTGAGCTAATAATTTTCTATTCTGTTGTCAAAATTCCAAATTATGTATTTGTAGTAATTCATGAAGTCTGTTGAAGAAAATATGCCTTATTGTTATTTTGTAACTGTCGATTCTAGGCGTTTAAGACGTTGAGTGTAGTGCGAATGTTAATTCACTAAACTTTCCTTTGTGGCGAATGCAAATAAATTGCTTAAAGAGTGGCGTAGTTGTTTTAAAGATAATTGAGACAGTAAAAGACTATCGATGGTGGCTTTTTGGCTTCCATCGTTATCATGCGATTCGCCCCTGTAAAATGTAAGATTATGCTGCAGGATTGGACTTCACCGACCCCTAGATTAGAAATAGGAAGTGAAGTGGTAGAGCACGTTGACCGCTTCACTTACTTGGGAAGTACCATCAGCCGGTGCCAACGGGCTGATCTCCGACGAAATCTCAGCACGAATACAGAGGGCTAGCTTCGCATACGCCAGTTTACGCCGTCTCTGGCATAGACGCGATATCCGACTATCGACCAAAGGGCGTGTGTACTGCTCAACAGTCCGCTCCGTCCTCCTTTATGGCTGTGAGACCTGGCCATTGAGAGCAGAAGACATGAAAAGATTATCTGTGTTCGATCATAGGTGTCTGCGTTCCATCTCCCGCGTGAAGTGGTATAATAAGGTGAGCAATATTGAGGTTAGGCGTCGAGTGCTAGGTAAGGAGGGGAAATCAATCGATGAGACTGTGAAATTACATCGACTGAGATGGTTAGGACATGTGTTACGTATGCCTAGTCATCGCCTTCCTCGACTGACGGGCAATGTTAGCTGATATAGTGTCAGGCTGGAAAAGAGCTAGCGGCGGTCAAATGAAAACATGGCACCAGTCAATGAAATCCACAACAGTTAGTCTAAGTCACGTAGGGAGATGTAGACTTCCTGGTTGGGGTCCTCGGGACGGTAAAAACCAATGGTTGGAAACAATTGGTGATATGGCTCAAAATCGTTCTCAGTGGCGCAGATGCATCCACTCCTTGTGACTTATGATTTCCAATGAAACTGTTTTGTTCTCCGTTATTACTATACATTTGTCTCACACCTCTGTTTACTGTCTATATTATGCATTTCTCCTACTTTCTTCTCTTGCTTTGTGTGCTACAAGGAGGGAGTGTGACGACTTGAACTGCCGCACATCAGTACAAAGTTCTATGTTGAAAACAGACAGACAGAGACAGTAAAAGGAATTGTTGAGATTCCTTTTTCTAAAGAAAGTTTCCCATATATAAGGTTTATGGGGTTTAATATAATTTGATTGGTGAGTAGTACTGTTAATTTCAAGTGTTCGCTTACTATGTTGATTAGGATATGAGAATAATGGAAATGGTCTGAAGATGGCTTTATTGTAGCTTTTAATTCTCTGTGGAGATGTGGCTCATTGGCCTAAACACTCCACTTCCAGTCAATTGGTCCCGGGTTCGAGTCCCATTCCACTTGATTCAACCTGGGCAAGTGAGTAGTATCGTTAGACTCCACACAGTAAGTGTGACTTATAGCCCAGTACTGGGTAACTGTGATCTAACTAAATTTCAACCCCCTGATAGTTAATAATGTAACCACTAGGATTTGTCGACCACAGAAACTGATTCGATTGCTAGGTATAAAAGAAACTCATTGTTTCCCACCCTCCAGTTGGTTTATACACGGTTTGTTGCTTCTATTTTCATGATTACTTACAACTCATTAGTTTTACCAATTACCATTTGGCGACTAGTGAGCGCAAATAATTTCAGCCTACGTTTGCAAAGTTCGTAACATCAGCACTGAGTGACACAGACTGGAAAGTCTGAAGTCAAATGAATTTTCTGTGATTCTAACTCTCTGGTAATTGAGTGATTGTTATACCAAAATTTATAACTACTTAACTTCAAATTTGGTAAGTAGTCAAATTATAGTGGGCCTTGCTAACTAGTGTTAATATACAGTCGTGTTTTTTGATCTAACTTTTCCCATTTATTGTTCTCTCTGTTTTCACTTGCTATTCGTGCTTATTTTTAAGTTTGTCTATAGTCCATCTGTAACGTATTCATTTATAACTCGTTGATTTTAACTCATTATATGAAGTATTGCCTATTTATACGTGTTTCTTCGTATTTTAGTTATGCTGTCAACCTTTGATTGATCCCCTTGATACTAAGTGTGGTCATACGTTCTGTTCACCATGTTTAAAGAATCATTTAGCTGTTCAAGCTCTTTGTCCTGTGGATAGACAAATTATCAATTATTTAGAATGTCAACAAGCTTCCAATATTGTTAAACGGTTAGTTAGTTAGTAATGGTATTTACTACTGTTGTTTATAAAAGATTTCTATTTTGTTTGCACATAATTTTATCTGACTTAAGTTATTATAACTTTTTTCGCCAATGCCTATTGGAATCCAATGACTCAGGTTTTTCAGCTGCTAATTCTTGAGTAGCAATAATAATAATAATAATAATTTTGGTAGTGGTGTTTACATGTTTGCTTAGGCTTTCCAGAGCAGAGAATAACTTCAGTTTACACTTGAACTATTTATTAAAATAAAACAGTTTTAAGTGTTGGTGTCATTAGTCATTGCATAAAATTTACCTCTTATCAAATGTAAGATGCTGCTGCAAGATTGGTCTGCACTGACTCCCAGTTTAAAGATGGGCAGTGAAGCGGTTGAGCATTTTGATCAATTCACTTGTTTGGGAAGTTGCATCAGCCCTAATGGACTGATTGCTGACAAAGTCTCAGCGTGGATACAAAAGGCTGGTATGTCAGCTGTCAACTTACGTCATCGCTGGCGTAGACGTGGTATTTGGCTATCGAAGGAATAATGTGTGTACGGCGTAACAGTCCTCAGTGCCCTTCTCTGTAACTATGAGACGTGAAATCTGGAAGTAGAAAATATGTAAAGTCTGACTGCTCTTGACCACAGATTTTTGCGTTCTATCTCTTGGGTTAAGTGGTATAATCTGATGAGTAATATTGAGGTTGAGCTTAGGGTACTAGGTAAGGAGGAGAAATCAGTCGACAAGATCGCAAAGCTGCAGCTAGGGCACGTGTCAAGATGCCCCTTTCCTTGACAAGCAATATTAGCTGATATAGGTTTGAGGTGGGAAAGGTTACTGATGGTCAAACCAAAACCTCGAATCAGTCCATGAAGTCTTCGGCAGTTGGTTTGATCCATATAGGGGAATACAGATTGTTTGGTTGGTGTCTCGGGTGCTAAGATCCAATGTCTTTTCATCGTTGGTGATATGACTCAAAACTGTCCTCATTGGTGATGTATTCACTCTTTATAGTCTCCCAGGTACAGTTCTGTGCAAAGTTCTATGTTTAAACTTGGGTAGTCAGACAGACAGCTCACTTCTCTCCCACCAAAACAGTACTTGTCATACAATCATATTCCATAGAAATATAAATTTTCTTCTGCAAACAGTTCGTTAATAAGAAAGCTTACGTGTTTAAGGGTTGAATTAAGGAACAATATTGAGGAATATTTAAAACATGTAGTTAGTTACGAATTTACAACCGTGTAAAAAAGACACTTATTCCTTCTGATTAGAATTCTTCTTTATGTCAGCTTCATTCAAAATAGAGTTGTCATGATATAGACAACATCAGTATAATATTCACATTTCTTAACTCCAAATAGTTTAAAAAAATTGACACTGAGACTGTCTAAGATGGCCTTAGGTGGTCGACAAACTAATATTTATGTAATGTATGATAATTAAAGGTGAAGTGAAACTCTGTTACGAGCGGGATTCGAACTGGTCACCTCCGGATCATTCATTCATGCTCTTACTCATATAACAGTTGGACGTTACCTGGTGATGATTACACTCTGGTTAGCAATTGTGCCTGGTATCTCGTATCTGGTTGAGCTGCAAACCAGTTGTTCGGAGTCTGCCTGTTTGAATCCTCCTGTAACTTATACTTAAGAGATTGTTTCGGTTATGAATTTGTTTTGACAGTATTTAAATGATGACAGTAAATTCTGCTCAGGTTATTATATACTTGAATAATATTAAGATGGATCAAATTACCCATGGACATATGTAAATAGAACATGTTTTTCTTTTTCTTCTGCTTCTTCATTCATTGCGTTCTGAATGAAGCGTGGAGCTTCGAACTTTCAAGTTGCAGTGGCGACCACGTTGTTTTTGCAGAGTGAGGTTGCTAACCTTACTCACAATCTTCTCTCTTTGCCAGTCTTATTACTAGCTTAGCTAGGTTTAGGAGTGCGTCGGCCGGGGATCGAACCCCCGGACCACTTGCATGGTTGGTGAAAACACGTTACTTTTTGTGGTTTATTTATTAGCTGGATCTAGGTGATGATATTGGTTTGTACATATTGGTGCCTGCATTGCTATAGTAACAGAAATCTAGCGTTCTAGTGTTCTAAAGAGGCTTTCCTATGTATAATAGATAAGTGGTGTATCTGGTCAAGTTGGCACACATAGCACTAATATATTTTGCAAGTCAGTAACCATATGAGATTTTGTGAACTTTTCGTCTAGCTCATGACTGTTGTATGAGGGTTGACAGTACTAACTGACTGCCTTAAACGGCAGTAAACAGAATAGGCCTTGGATCTTTGACGGACTTTTCAGCGTTAAAGTACGTACATCAAAGTAGTGCAGTCAGTGTACTTTTTTAAGCCTTCGAGATCTACTCTTCACTTTTCATGGCTTAATTGTGGTCATTTTAAAGTATTTTTAAATGAGAACTGGCAGTACATTTCAGTTACTTTGTCCTTTTTGTACCCTGTTATCAAATTACAAGATACATGAAGTAAATGTGCGTCGGTGGTTCAGTGGTAGAATGCTCATCAAACACACATGTAATCCGGGATTCGACTTCTGGCTGACTCACTTCTAAACCTTGCTTAACCGGTAGTAGGCCCGGGAAAAAGAGAGGTTTAGGCATGGAGCTAGCTACCGTACCCCATATAAACAAACATTACCGCTACTGAAACTTCAAAGCTCAAGTTTGAAGCCCTGTATTCCAATTGGAGAACACAAAAGAATAAAAATAAATAAATAAAAGCGTATAATACCGAATATCTGAACAAATAAAAGGAGCTTGCAATGTTGATTTAGTAATTCTTTTATCTATTACCAAAACTATTGGTGATTAACTGCCAATACTACTAGATAAGTGTTAATTTTCAGCATTGTTGTCGATTTACGCGTTGTATATAAAGTTTTTACATTGATTATTGACATAATATCAGATTACTATGCTTTATTATGTTTATTCTGCGAAATTCATACTCCTAACCAGAAGTGAATAGAAATGTTTGTGCATACGTTTCATTCAAGGCTGTTTAACTATCTTTTGTTTTTTCTCTTAATCTTTTAGATTATTAGATAAATTATTAGTTGCTTGTCCTAATTCACCTACCTGTGATAGTATAGTTTATCGTTCAAATCTTGAAGAACATTTACGTGATTGGTGTATCAAGTTACATCCACCACGTGAACGGATAATACAAAGTGGTGGAGTGAAATCATCGCGTCCAGTTCAAAATAATCCATCTAAAAATGTATTTTTGTCTACTTTCATTGGAACTGAATCACACGACTCAAGTATGTTTCCACCAACAATATCTGAGTCAACAAGATGTACAAGGATGATGGATCCACAGATCATACAGCAGCAGCATCAGCAACAACAACAACAACAGCAGAGAAACATGAATTTTCACAGTCCACATAGTGACTCCAGTTTTGGTATTGTTTATCCTAATCAATATATGAAAGAGTTTCCTCATAGTAGTTTCGCATCAGTTACACGAAGAGGATCAGATAAGATAATGAAAACAAACTATCAGAACAGTTTACCGCATATTGAAGATCAGTGTAAGTCTGAGTATTTATTATCAAGCTTGCAGGACTGTGAAGTCTCCTGAGTGTATGTATTTCTTATGTTATTTATTACACCATAATGATGTATGATATAAGATGATGTTGCAGGATTGGACTACACCGACCGCTAGATTAGAAATAGGAAGTGAAGTGGTAGAGCACGTTGACCGCTTCACTTACTTGGGAAGTACCATCAGCCGGTGCCAACGGGCTGATCTCCGACGAAATCTCAGCACGAATACAGAGGGCTAGCTTCGCATACGCCAGTTTACGCCGTCTCTGGCGTAGACGTGATATCCGACTATCGACCAAAGGGCGTGTGTACTGCTCAACAGTCCGCTCCGTCCTCCTTTATGGCTGTGAGACCTGGCCATTGAGAGCAGAAGACATGAAAAGACTAGCTGTCTTCGATCATAGGTGTCTGCGTTCTATCTCCCGCGTGAAGTGGTATAATAAGGTGAGCAATGTTGAGGTTAGGCGTCGAGTGCTAGGTAAGGAGGGGAAATCAATCGATGAGACTGTGAAATTACATCGACTGAGATGGTTAGAACATGTATTACGTATGCCTAGTCATCGCCTTCCTCGACTGACGGGCAATGTTAGCTGATATAGTGTCAGGCTGGAAAAGAGCTAGTGGCGGTCAAACGAAAACATGGCACCAGTCAATGAAATCCACAACAGTTAGTCTAAGCCACGTAGGAAGGTGTAGACTTCCTGTTTGGAGCCCCCGGGACGGTAAAAACTAATGGTTGGAAACAATTGGTGACATGGCTCAAAATCGTTCTCAATGGCTGCAGCAGATGCATCCACTCCTTGTGACTTATGATTTCCAATGAAACTGTTTTGTTCTCCGTTATTACTATTCCTTTGTCTCACACATATGTGCAAAGTTCTATGTCGAAAATAGACAGACAGACACACACCGTAATCACTATCTGCATAAAATTAGCGTCCTATTTGTTGTGGAAAGCTTTTGACTAGGTAAACTTATGTAAATGATATGTATTTCAAAGGATTATCTATTGGTTCAGTAGACAAACTTTCGGGACGTTTACAAATAAATCTTCACAAGTAAAACAGAATTTTGCGCGGAGTATTGGAAATGTATTCGTATAAGGCATTAAAAGAATGCTTCTGTGTAAGAATTAAAGTTTATTATTTTTACGAATTTAATTGTCAATTATTGTGTCACAGGTGTACGAACAGTACCTTGTAGTGTAGTTGATGTATTAAAGAAGTAATATTAGTTACAACCTATCTGTATCTGCCTTATTTCTGAACTAGTAGTCCCCATATATAATACATGATCCGTTTATAATGAGTGGCGAATAAACCAGTTCTCATGAAATTAAAACTTATGAGCTAAACTTATAATTCAATTAAAGGACCACTGAAAACCAAGGAGTGCTGAACGGCTGTTTCACTTTAGTTTAGGAGTCTTCGGCAGTACGCACCCATGACCCCACCGGGAATCGAACCCAGGACCTTCAGGCTACAAGGTGAACTGGTCAACCATTCAGTTACGGGGAGAGAATTCAATTGCCCATTAATTGTAATTTCTGCCATTTCGCGATATATAGGACAAAATAGATGTCCAGTACTCGCTGATTTTCAATGGTTCTCTAACTGAAGTTAGGTGGTGATCAAACTTGAAATCAATGGAAGTGACTTCTGTGCATAAGTGTTTGCCTTGATTTTTATGTTTTCATAGTCGTTAAGCAAGAAATATGGCTCATTGGCTTATGCACTAGATTTTCGACCGATGGGGTTGGAGTCCGAATCCCCATTTCATCTAATTCAGCCCGACAAACTGGTTAGCATCACCGACTGTTACATAATAAATGCGGCACGTAGTGTGATGCATGAAAAATGGATTCCGTGTAACTGAGTACCATCCGTACTCAAGTCTTTAGTTTGTTATAGCGTGTAAAGGTGATAGTCCACTATTAACGCCGCCGACCGACCGTTTCAAAACACTTTGTTTGCAATGTCTGGTTTTCTTGAATATTAGTCTAAATATCTTCTAAATTTACTGTTTATTATTTCTGTATCTTTCGTACTCAAAAAGTCTTTCCATTTGAGAAATTGGCGTGATGTCTGTATCTTTCCGTTAAACGTGAAAGATTCACAAAGGATTCAAATATCTAACTAGTATTGTCTTTGTTATACTGCTTATTTTTGGCAAAACTATTATTTATGCAATGGTAGGTGTAGAGATTATCTGAAGGAAGAAAACTTCTCGATTATTTACGTTTTGAAATTCAGTCGAACAAGGTATTTGGTTGGAGGATTTCATCATGAGCTGACATCAGTTAGAGAAGCATTGGAAAACCTGGGAGTACTGGACAGCCGTTTCGTCCTGGTTTGGGACTCTTCAGGTGAGGCAATAACCCATCGAAGAAGACATTGGGAGGTGGTCGTGTCATGTCATAAATTGGCAGAAGTTGGAATTTATGGGCCATTAGATCGGGTCCCAGTGGCTCAATGGTCTACGAGCCCGCTAGCCTAGTAACCAGAAGGCCCTGGGTTCAAACCCCGGTGGGTGTGTACTGATGAAGAGTCCCAGTGGTTCTCTAACTGATGTCAGCTCATAATGAAATCCTCCAACCAATCAAACAAAATCCCTACAAAAAAGCCAGTACTTGAATAAGGTATTTATCAAATTTAATATCTATCATAGTGTTTTATGTTAGCTGAGTTTGAATTTTATTGAAGAAAGGCTGCTAAAGTCGATCAGACAAAGAAGTACACACAAAGTATATTTTCATAAAAATATTTACTACTGGTCGATTGAGATCAGTAGTTAGTTGTATACCACTCACATCAACCACTAGTGCTTGCTAGCCAGATGGAAGTGGCCGTTTTGCTCGTTTGAGACTAAGCTCACCAGCAATGTACATGGTTTGACTCAGCTCGGGGAGCTGAATCATATCAAACCACCTGATTTCTGGCTAGCTACTTGGGCGAACTTGTATTCAGATCACAATTTGGGATCTGAATAATTTTGGTTTTCTTAATTACAATAATATAACTGTATTCCAAACAATCATAATTATACAGAATGGAATTCTGTATTGCAACAGTTTAGCTCTATCTATAGATATATAAAAATACAAAATATAACAAAATTAATGAAACGCAAAAAATGAAAGTTAGTGGAATATATTGAATAATAAATAACTAATATATAATAAATAATAAATGTATTAATGATTCTGTATATAATTTGCTGTTTATTTATTGATGTAAAATGGTCTATAAGCTCTAATCTGACTTTTCTCTCTTCACACAAAACCCGTGCTAAATATGGTATTGCTTAATTTTCATGTCTAACTGTGCGCTCATAGATGCTCATGAAATTTCTTTTCTGGTTTCGCCCGAAGAGAAACAAGGAAAAGGTTGCGAAAAAGACGATGTTCAGTATCAGACAAGATAACTTAAGCTAACTGCTTAAAAAAATTGAAATACCTATCGACAAAAATGTCAGTTACTTGAGTCAAAGGCACACTAATAACCCCACTAACAACCTTCATTGTTCTACGTATTATTGCATAGCCTTTCTTGAGAAGCCCAGGGAAGAAGAAGGGGTAAGAGTAAAGAAGAATGGACAGAATACACGAATCAATAAGTTGTAAGAGATGAAGTCGAGTTAAGTCAGAGAGTCTTGGCTTCTTTATGCAATAAGTCAAACGATAGATTTCCTTAGAAATCAACAAGATATGAGACGACCAACAAAGATTTGAAAAGAAACTGATTCCAAGATAGATGATATTCGATTTGTCGTCGATGTTAAGAAAATCATGGGACCGAGTCAGTCCACGCAAGTGTTTTTCGTGCCTGAAACTAAAATCAACAGTATAACATTTAGATGGATTTAGTTGAAGACCATTTGAGTGAGACCATTGGTTAACCTCGGATAAGAAAATATCCATATCGGAACAATTCACTGCAGAAACTGCTGGGGCAGAAATCGTCAAGTCGTCATCATATTTAATGAAATTAGCTTTGGATGAGTACGGTGGGTCATGCAAAAAGAGAGAAAAAAGAAGTGGAGAAAGTAAAGTGTTATGAGGTATACCAGTTTCCATAAGCAAAGAAATGAAGAGCTTTCCATTTAAAACCGTATATTGTTTTCTGCCTGAAAAATGGGAAGAAAGCCACCTTGTGACCCAGGATTCAGTGCGTGCTTGGTAAAAGTGCCCTAAGATTATGGTCAAAAGCAACAGTGTAGGCTTAAAAAGGAGGCTCGAACAAACTTTGCACCTTTATGTAGACTCGAAACAATGTTGTGGTGGAATACAATGGCAGTATCTAAAGTGCTTCTACTGCATTTATAAGCAAACTACTTCGCATCACTGAAAGATTTTAACGAAGGTTTAAGAACAAGCAAGAGTAGTTTCTCCATAGTTTTCAGAAATAAAGATGTGATAGTGATTGGCCTAAACTTTAAACCTGATCCGGATGATGATTTTCGTACAACCACAACAGGCACTGTATCCCTGTGAAATGATGCACTAAAGATTTGTGTAATAGGATGACGCAAAATATCTGCACACTTTTGAAGTAAAATACTCGGTCACAACATTGGAAGCTAGGCTGTGTGATAGATTTAAGGATTTGAGACATCCTTTTCATTAAAGCCTAGAAAGTAGATAATTTATGTGATTATAAACATCAGGTACAACCAATATTATTAGCTTCTTGCTTTAGGAAAGATCCATATAAGGCATTTACATCAGAATAAGCACCAAAAGCAACTGTAGTGAATGTTCACTTGGAATTGAGAATCTAATTTACGTACATACTAAGCAATTTTCACAGCACTTCTACTATTTTGATTTGTGGCTGTGAGACATGGGCATTAAAAGCGGAAGACATGAAAAGGTCGGCTAGCTATCTTCGATCATAGGTGTCAGCATTCTATCTCCTATGTTAAGCGGTATAACAAGGTGAGCAATATTGAGGTTAGGTTTCGGTAGAGTGCTAGATAAGGAGGGAGGGGAAATCAATCGACGAGGTTGTGATTTAACATCGATTGAGATGGTTAGGACATATGCTACGCATGCATCCCTAACCATCGCCTTCCTCCACCGACGTGGAATGTTAACTGACTGACATAGGATGAATCAGGTTGGAAAAGAGCCAGTGGTGGTCAAACCAAAATATGGCATCAGTCAGTGAAGTCCATAACAGGTAGTTTAAGCTAGTTAGCCACGTCGGGAGGTGTAGACTTCCTAACTGGTTGAGGTCATCGGGAAGGTAAAAACCAATGAAGGCTGGATGCAATTGGTGATATGACTCAAAATCGTTCTCAGTGATGGCGCAGATGCAACCACTCCTTGTGACCTACAATATCCAATAAAACTATATTGTTCATCGATATTACTTTTCTCTTTGCTTCACATCTCTGTTTACTGTTTCTGTTTTGGATTTCTTTTTACTTTCTTCTCTTGCTTTGTGTGCTACCTGGAGTATGGCAACTCGAACTGCTGCACATCTGTTCACAGTTCTACGATGAAACCAGTCAGTCAGTCAGCCTACTATTTTTAACAAATGCATTTCAAGTATTATAACGAAAACTCGTTTTTATTAATATTCAATTTTTCTTACTTTTGTCTTTGGTATTGTTTGATTCCCAGATGTGAGCCTTTTTTGTTTTAAACACACAAATATATGTGTAGTAAGTTTATTACAAAACTTAGCTCTTCTAAAGCTACCATGAATAACTTTTTTTTTAAAGTTACTATTCGGGAATTTACAAACAATATATGGGGATATAAATTTTCATTAAGCTAATCTTATATTTTTCAGTGATCTCTTTTCCACGCTACTCTCTAGAATAGTAAAAAAATAATCTAATTTTGTTTGTTTATAACCAGTTGATTCGTCAATGCACTTGTTACAACAACCCTAGCAACTTTCTAATTTGCTAGTAGATATGTGGTTCATTGGCTCAGGCAATCTGCTTTCAGTTTCCTTCGAGTTTCTCTTTACCCAACAATGTTTAAGAAATTTGTTAAATAGTATTATTAGCCCTCAGATAATAAATCTTGTGCATTACTCTAAGTGTGCGGAAGTGCAATGGCAGTATTAACTAAACAGCTGCCCTCATAAACGACCTAGTAAGACAACCACCTGCTTCGGTCTTGATGCCCGGGTGTTATCGCAGCTGTCGCACAAACTGTAAGGCTTCGTGTGGCGCATGATGTACCAAGTGTGTGTTTTTAATAATAATAATAATAAAGCTAAACAGTTAAATAATAGATGGCTTAGAGTGTTATAGGATGTAGACAGATCTCAGCTCAAGGCATTTCTTTTACTACTATCGATTGTCCAACTCCGACTAAGTATGCGCCCTACAAGATGTTGATAGTGTTTTGTGAGCGCTTAACTATGTTTTGTTTCTTTTAAAGTATGAGATATTCTTTTGTCAATTAATCATTAGCATAAATGTCAATGTTTCTTTTTTTAAAATTATTTTATTTATTAGCTGACTCACCAGTTATATATGAAGGTGTTCCTGTTTCAATTATAATTTGTCGTCCACCTAATTGCCTAGATTTGGGTTTCACTTTTGTCGGTGGTATTGATACACCATTGGTAAGTTGTCATTTTATCCTTTAACACTCGTATGTTATATTAGTCATATGAAATTATTTTTCATTAATAAACTAACAAATACTAAAATAACTGTTCCACATAATCTGTGAATAATTATTCAGTAGTGCTTGGTTATGGATGATTTATGTGTAATATCACATTAACTTGAAGACATACAGGCGAAAATGAACAAGTTCGAAGAAGGAGCGGCGAAGACATGATTTCCAGTGAAGAGAGAGAGACCTAGCAGACTACAACAAGCATCAATCACCCCCAACAGGAGAACTCTAAAAGAAGTTACTTTTTCACTTACTTAGGTAGCGTCGTTTGAACTACAGACGGGAACACTGATGCAGATGTCAGAGCCAGGATCTGTAAAACAAGACAAAGCTTCCTCAATCTAAAATCAGTGTGTAAATATCTGTGGCACTCAGTATAAGGAACAAGATTTGGATTTTCAACACTAATGTCAAGCTAGTTCCATATTGTTCTGAGACTTGGCGCACACATCATGAAAAATATTTCCCCAACAGGTTTCATACTTTTACGAACAATTGCGTTCTCTTGTTGTTGAAGATCAGATGTGTAAAAAGGATAAATAACAAAGAACTCTTGCAACAAACCAACCGACAACCTATCGCCCAACAAACACTCAGAAAGAAATAAAGCTGGATTGGACATACGCTGAGGAGGAGACCACTGAGTGACATGGTCTCGACATCACTCGTCAGGTCTTCGGGTAGAACTCGAAAGGGAAGCAATAAGTAGGGCGTCTGAAAGTGACATAGAGGAGATCGTGTGAGGAGGAGAAAGAGGGGGAGGTTAAAGCTTATGGGAAATTGTAGCGCCAGCTAAAGTGGACTGCAGAGAACAGAGTGAATGTGCTGCTGAAGCCCTATGCTCCACTAGGATAAAATAAATAAATGCGGAACGTTCAATATTTGAATTTTATAGAAATTTACAGAAGTATTTTTTCTTCCCTAGTATTCATTCACAACATTGATCGAAGTGTACTTTTTATGGTTTTGTTTATAGGCATGCATACTTATACAAGAAATCTATTTGGATGGTCCAGTCGCTACTGATGGACGTCTTAGACCTGGTGATCAGTTGCTTGAGGTAAATACTGATTGTTTACTACGCAATTCTATCTGTTAATCTAATGTAATGATGGTATATGTTATAAAAAGTTTTTATTTTCGAAAGTGCGTCGGTGGCACAGGGGTTAGGACTCTCGCTGACCATGCATATGGTCCGGGGTTCGATCCTCTGCCGACGCACACCCGATATCTATGGTCGACCTGCAAAATTTGGGCTACCGATATCCATGCTGAAAATTCCATACTTGTACTGAAAATACGGTGTGGCATCAAGCTGTAATCAAAATAAAAAATAAAATTGACTTTTCTAATTGTGTTCCGTCTGCATGAAATATATGTGTGACTTCATATGATCAATCATCACTCATGTTGTAACGACAGTAGACAAGGGTCAGGTAAATGACCGTTTATTGAGAACATCGAGAGATGTTTATAGATTTTTATGTACATTATTGTCAGTGGAGAAACAAAGTCTTCTGATTGGCTGTTTTCTTGCTGAGGCTTATTCTGTATTGCTTGCGACCGTTTCTCAGAAAGTTAAGCCATATATCTGCGAATCATATTTGCACACGTTAAGTCTTCTGTGATTGTTTGTTGAGTTCCTCAAGGTTAAGTTTTGTTATTGTTTTTCTCATGACATTTGGGACATAACATTGACGTAAATTGCTGTCTACAATTTTTAGCTAGCAGCCAGATCTCACAACAATGTTACTTAAATTCTTTGTTAATTTTTTCATAGCATCTCACGAAACATGTTTTCTGATATGAGATTGTTAATAGTATAGCTTCGTAGATATCATATTCATCCTCTTACGAATTTGCTTTAATAAACGAGGAGATAATGCCATACACCGCATATTGGTTTCATTTACTATATTGTAAACTAAACTCGACGTGTAAAGACTAGTGATTACTACCCGGCGGTCTAGCTAGACTGAATCAGATTGGGTGAGTTTCGAGTCTATGACTCATGGACGTAAAGTTACGAATTTAGTCTGTTGAGCCAGTAAGAAACATACGTCAAAAGAAAACAAGTTTGATTATTGAGATATTTTCATATTTCTAGGGTCTTGTACTTAGTTTTACTTTGATTGGATATTAGGTGGTAACTACTCCTTTGTTTGGTGCAGGCTAATAAAAACAATTCAGAGTGCACAATGGTGGCGAGCCACCTAGCGTGGTGGCCACATTACAAACTTGACTGATATAATTCATGAAAACAAAACACGTAGCTCAGCGAAGAGTCCATTTTCGGTGAATTCATTTTCTTAGCTGTACAATCGCAAATATATATGAGTTATTTTGTATGTATGTGTACATTAAGTTTGTCAAACAAAAATACAATTGGTTATGGTTATTTTAACTAAACAGGTGAAAATTAGTAAGTTTTAGGTGGAGTTGCGTAATACAAAAACGGTCAAGAAAATTGAGTGTTAATGAAACTAGTGTAGTAACAAAGGTGATGAGTTGTCACAAACAGTTGTTAAAAAGGAAGTACGTAATAATATGAATAGTTTGATGATTGAGTTGTACTCAGGATACACACAGGAACAAAGTAGAGAATACGAAATTACGTAAGAGTTCTAAATGAATACAAGAATTATAAGCAATTAAAGAAACAGGCAAACAAACAAAATTAAGTCATCAAAAATCAACAAAGTTGTTACTTTGATAATAGAAGTGGTTGAGTAATTCTCTTTTGTATGCACAGCTCCGGTTTTTCTATGTGAATGGCCAGAGCTTCAGCGATACAAAGAAGACGAAACTGTATTGCCTTTGGTAGGTTATTCTTGACTCTGTAGATTACTTTGAAGCAGGAGGCGTTTGTTGAGATGGAATGATCAGTGTTAACCAGGTGTTCAATTATCGCACTCCTTATAGCACCACTATTGCCTTTTCGCAACCATGGTGGGTAGTGTTCTTGAATCCTCTTGGACAGGATGCGCGTCGAACAACCGATGTACCTGGCTCCACAGCAGCAGGTGAACTGATATATGCACATAGAAGTGGTCAGATGCGGGATCTTGTCCTTGAGGCTTCTGCAGATCAGTGGGCGACTGGAGAATACTATTTTAGCGTTGCTGCAAAGAAAGTTCTTCTCAGAGATGATGTGATCTTTCTCTTCAGAATATCGCTTGCTAAATCTTCCTTGAAATCCAAGTTCATGTAGAGTTTCTTTTCGGGCGCAAGTGAAGTTTCATTCCTCCAAATTCTTGGTTTGATATTTTTGTCAATGAATCTTATTGGGTATCCATTTTGGATGAAGATTTCTCTTAAAAGATATAATTCTGTCTTCAACAAACGAACGACTAGACGTATGACATTAGTTTCTACCTAGTGTCCAGTGTAGCCTTACAGAAGGTCAATCGCGAGCCCGAATAGCTCAGTGGTAATGCCTTTGATTGCATCACTGGGTGATACAGGCTCGAATCTCAGGAGGAAAATGAGTTCCTTCAAGATTGTAAATACACCTTGCTGATTGGTGAGTGTCAACAAGCACAAAATCTAGATCAAAGACATCCTGCCGATTACCTCCTACCATCTAATAGCTTAGATATAAGAATAAAACTTGTGCACTGTGGTAGAGTATAATTCCATTATGGATAAAATTTGTTTTGATACAGTTTCACAGTGTTATACAGTAATATTTATTGATGACGTTTCGAGCACAATTTATTGCTCATAATCAATGTGAGGCATCTAATAGCTTATTTTTACGTTGGTCTGCTCATCGCTCTTTATTTACTCTCCTATAATAATTGTTGTGCTGATAGAAAGTCCAGTAACTTGTACGAAATCACTTTTGTATGAAGTATGTTTGTGTGTTACTTTCTTTGAGTATTTAAGATCTTTTTTTAAAGACTACGTAATACTTAATGTGTTCAACTAAAAATGTTTTCCTCTCTTTTCTGTTTATTTCGTATAGGTAAATGGAAGTTTATTGACACATGTAACACATGCTGAAGCTCATCATCTTTTAACAACTCCATCATCTATAGTACAATTCACTGTTTTTCGTGAACCAGTTTCCTTGAACGCTCAACAATCTCAACCACAATATCAACAAGGTAGTCATTGTAGTTATCATTGTTTATGCATATTTTCATATGGGGTGGTAGTCTTAGTGATGCTTTTTCTTAATTGAGTCAGGTAAACTTCACTGTAGATTTTCTCATTAGTCATGAAACCATTGAAAGACATAGTGCGCTGGAATGTGGTGACTTCTTTTTCATTACATTACGTAGTAGAACTCACCAACAGTTTTGTAAAAGACTGGGTCTTGAAACTGTCAGGTTGTGATGTAGGCATGTTGTCCATTCAGCCATTGGATTGGAATATATTGCCTCACGATTTCAACTTAAGTGGTTAATTGTTTGAGATCCACAATCCATTAATGTTAATATTCAAACCATTGTAGGTGAGATACATTAAGAATAGCCAGTTACTCCTCCGTTTGTTTAAATCGTCTATCTTACAGTGTTAAGCATAAAGGCATTTTTGAAGTCTTATAGAATATAATTCAGAATTAAAATCATTTGAAAATTTGGCTTCAGTTTTCTCACGTGTTCTTTATAAGCATTGGTGCAAAAGTGAATAAGCTTTTGCTGGACCCATCTTGTATACCTGTACCATTTAGTTCTTATTCTTATTCAGTTGAATACTTTGGAATGTAGCAGTGCTTATTTTTCTTTTTATTAAAGTATGATGGTTTTGCGTTCTACCAACTGGCTGCTTTCATGACGAAGTCTGTTTTTAACCGGTTCGCAAGCATCATAATGAACTTTTTTCAACATCCAGATGTTGTGAGAGAGGACAACACTACCCAAAACGTTGACATCTAAGATTTGAGATGCACGTTGTATCTCTAAGACAAGCATACAAGACTTAAGTGTAGACACTTACTTAATACCATCTAGACGGCAACATGAATCTAAAAGTTGACGGGTGTCAGGAGATTTTTTGATTGGTTCTGATGCACTTATCGATGTGGGGATGATGTTGAGGTCTAAAGCCGAAAGCTCATTGCTGCGTTAGATCTCAATAAAATATTTGTCTATTTTGTCCGAATAAATGGGTGGGTGCCTTGCGCTGCGGGTTGGCCACCCCTCCGCACACCTCTTGAAATGCTCCCATATGACCGGGCGTCTTACATAGCCTCTCCTGAGGAAGTCCTACTCACTGCCTTCACGTGGCGGAGGTATTTTTCGCCAAAGTGAGAGGGCGAAAGCGGATGCCCGGGGCTCTTCACCGGGTTGACTGTCCATTGGATGACAGTCTAGGGGAGATGGCTAAACCCTGATTCCAAACCTCCAACGACTGGCGTATGAAGCTCACTGGAGCTCACCGGCAGAGACGTATGGACAAAGGGCTTGTTGGATGTCCTGGATGTCTGGCCCCATTCGAAAAGGCGTATGAACCGAACTCCGGTCACCGGCTGCCAATGGATAGTGGACTCCCTACTCCACTCCTACTGCCTTGTAGGTCACACTTGGTTGTGTAAAGGCTAGAGCTGCACTCTCAAACAAAAGGCCGAGCGATTCTGGGGACATCACTCGTACCAAATTCCCATGAAACTCCATGAACTCTCTTGCATCAGATCGCCGCGCCTGGGCAGCGATGATTCGAGATGTTCATGAAGCCGGCTCATCCTCCCGTAGGAGATAGCCGAAGTAAAGTAAGTAAGTAAGAATAAATGGGTCGAAAAGAATAAGAAATGGTCCCCACTTACGATCCGATATCGCAGTTATAATGAAGTTAGCGGTAACTGTCAAGGAACTTAGCCCTAAGTTCCTATTGTAACGAAGACGCTTTGAACCGATAATGACTGTGTATTTTCTCGATTTTAACTCCAAAACACCAGTATTCTTTGAACGAAGTTATATTGTTTGGCAATTAAAGCAAGATGAATTCAAGTCTACAAACAAATGTTCAGTACAAATAAAATTATAAAGTACTTTTATTCGTATTCTTCCGTCTTCATCGAACTTGCACGCCTTCGAGTTGCCCGCCAATGGTGACCAAGGTCAGTGAACCAACGTTCAATGGTTATATTCCTTGACAGTAACCGTGAAGGACAGGCAGGTAAAACGTTTGGCAGGAAACTAAGTTTTCGTGGCCTGCAACTGTGGTCTGATTTAAATGCAGTCTTCACTGCAGTTTTAATCGAATTTTCAAAAAGATGTCTAATCTGAAATGAGGTCAGACAGCACGACCTTGTGTTTTGTCCGTAGAAGTGTTTAAGGATGTTTTTTAGATGAATTATCGATCACATTATTTAAGGTAGCTAGTTGACTAATTGGCTAGCTGGTTTCAACGTGGAACTTTGAACAGACGTGTAGCAGTTCGAGTTGCCACACTCCATGTAGCACTCAAAGCAAGACCAAAACAGAGATTCGAGAGAACGTTAATCAGTGGAAATGTGAGGGAGAAAGAACAGTAACATGAAAAAACAATAGGGTTTAGTGGGCATGGTAGATCGCAAAGAGCGAATGAATGTGCGCCATTAAGAAAGATTTCAAGCTATATCACCACTTGTCTCCAGCCATTGGTTCTTAGCATATTGAGGACCCCACTCAGACAGTCTGCACCTCCCTACGTGGCTCAAAGTAACTGTCAAAGATTTCATGGACTAATTCCATATTTAAGTTCGACCACCATTAGGTCTTTTCCAACCTAACTCAATGTCAACTAACATTTTCCGTGTAAGAAGGCGGTACCAAGGCATGTGTAAAACATGTCTTAGCCATCTCAATCAATGTAGCTTCACAACCTTATCGATAGATTTTTTCTCCTTACCTAGCACTCTACGCCTAACCTCAATATCAGTCATCCTATTATACCACCTAAAAGGGGAGATCGAACGCAGACATCTACTATCGGCCTAGTCGGCCTTTTCTTGTCTTCCGCTTCTACTGGCCATGTCTCACGAGCCATAAAGGAGGGAGCAAACTGCTTCTCAGTACGGCACTGACTGTACTGTATTTGAAAATTATCGATAATGACACAGATATGCCCTATTTCTATTACTAAAATTTTGAAAATCATTGCTAGTGTTCATTAGATCATTTCCTCTCCCACACATCTTCACACCTTTACATTCCATTGAGTGCAGAAAATATTAAAGGTTTTTAAGGGTACATTATAAGACGACATGCAATAAAATAGGATAAATTTCACTACTTTGCAATACCGTCTACCGTTGCCGTCAGTAGTTACGTTTTTGGACTATATGTGGTGGTGCATTTGGGTGAAAAGTAAAGGAATCTTTTCCATTTGTACTTGAATTTCGTTGACGCACCACTCCTTAAAGTCAATCGACTTATATCCATGTAAATCAATCTTGAAATAGTATCTCACTTCATTTCACTGAATGAGATAATCTACTAACACCAATTTTTTTTATGAAGCGCCTATTAATTTCTTTAAAAACTATGCTGATATTTTGACTTACTATCAATATTTATTGATTTATTTTGCTCCTCCTTTTGCGTTTCCAGTGGAACATATAGGCATCAATCATGAACTTACTTTAAAGTTTCAGTAGTAGTGGTGTTTATTTTTTACATAGTAGGCTGGTTAGGGTGCCTCACGTGCAACCTTCCCTCTTTACCGGACTTACTGCGCTGTCTTAAGCATAGTTTAGGAGTCAGTCGACTGGAAGTCGTATCTGGACCATGAGTATGGTTGGCGAGCATTCAACCATTGGATCACCACTGAATTCACTCAATATCTAGGGAGTGGAGTGGGCGAACTGATGTTAATGGAGATGAATCCGTCTCGGACAGCTATTTCATAAACCTCTATACTCTTGCTCTTTAACCTAATTATTCATTGAAATAGATTAGGAAATAACAATTGTTCTTTTTTTTATTTGTGACCTCAAACTTGTATTGTAAATAAGTCACTCAACAGTTGTATATTCCAGCCTAAAGAGTTCATTACTTTCATTTTCATTGGAAATGTGTGTAATCTGTCTGAAATAATAGAAATTTTATCTTATAAAACACCAAGAAAAGTTTAACAACTGTTTTATTTCGATTTTTGTTTCATTTTTATTAATGAAGATACCTCTATACATACATAGACACCATGTAATATATACGCATGTATTGATTAATTCACTTATACGGTGTGTCTTTGATTGCCATCTTTTTCGAGTTAGTCACTATCTATGCAATAGCATAGCCTGTTTACATGTTGTTGCTGTTTTTATTTCAAAGGAGAAAACACTCCATTGTTATTGTGTTTCATTCATTATGAGATGACTTATTCTATATAGTTGTTAAAATGCTGTCATTGTTTATCCGCTCTTCTTTTGCTTCCCTTTCCTTTCTGTAGAAATATTCTATGTTAAATTGTGTAAACGTCAGGGGAAAGTGCTTGGAATTAAACTTGTTGGAAAAAAGTAAGTGTGATTCATAACATTGAATGATGAAATTAATCGCTTTTTATGTGTAATAAGACTGTGATGGTATGTATAGTAAATGTTGCCGTCCCTCAGCCTCCCTCTCCCCCTCCCTTTGTGTGCGTGTGTGTAGGGTTGTATTGGTGGTTAAAATGTGTAAAAGCCGAATACTTGACCTACTAGTTTCTGTTTTCTTGTTGTTTATACGATTATTCATTTAAAGAAACATTTCATTATGACTGTCGCTATTGTAAGTGATTTTATTATCAATATTTTTGTGTAGGTCTTGTTGTCTTGTCCTTACTGCTTAATTTTATCTCATATATGAATGTTAGGTACAAAATAGAAAATTTCAACATTAGTCACGAACTGACTTAAGCTAGAGAGATTCATTGGAATTCAGAGAGTACTGGAAGTCTGTTTCGTCCAGTAAGCGGTCAGGGATCGAACCCATGACCTTCAGGTACTTCTAGAACCCCCTGGTTTTCAATGATTCTCTGATTAAAGTCTCTTCGTAATTAAACTCGAAATTAATCATATCCCTGCAAACCAAAACTTTAAAACACTGTATGCACAAATAAATGATATACGTCAATAATGCTTTGGAGATTATTGTTATGTATTTGCATAGACTGTATTCTCTTATTGGAAATAAAATGAATAACGGAAGCCGTACACGTGCTTTTTCTCTCAGTATTGCGTGGTATCAATCCATGCAGTATTTGAAAGTTGGTTTGGGGTAGCCATGTAGGGTGGGGGTGTAGGCTGCCTAGTACGGGTCTTCGAGACGTTACGAATCAATGGCTTCGAACTTTTGGTGGTATGACCTCAAATGCATTCACTGTTTGCAATTCTATAGATCCACAAATGCTTAATATTTTTTCCATGTTACTATTCTTTCTCCCGTACATTTCAGTTCATTATAGTTATTTCTGGATTTTTCTTTTCTTCTTTCTGCCATTATGTGCTACATGGAGTGTGGCGACTTGAACTGCCGCACATATGTGCAAAGTTCTATGTCGAAAACCGACCGACCGATCTTTCCTGGCCGGCCATCTGATCTTTAGTATTGAGCGAAGACGGCTGTTGATGAAGTTCTGTAGTTTGTTCGAAGTGCCCTTCGTGACGCCGTGCCAATTCTCTGATCCATATAGTAGCACTGACTTCACACCGGAGTTGAAAATCGGGATCTTATTTTTCATGCTGAGTGTTGTTGATCTCCACACAGACTTGAGAGTAATTAAAGCTTGCCTTGCCTTCCCGATCCTCGCTTTGATATCCTCATCAGTTCCGCCTGTAGTAGTAGCTTAATCCAATAAACTCTATATTTTTAATTCACATTAAATATACCAGTTCACTGTTACTGATGTGGTGAAATATTTGTGTCAAGATAAACAGTAAAAAATACCCTGTGAAATGAAGGCTAATGGTATTTACTACTATTTTATTTCTTTGGGTTCCCGGTTTAACATAGGAGTTTCAAGCTTGAGCTGTGAAGTCTTAGTAGTACTGAGGTGGAGTTGCTAGCCTCATAACCAATCTTCTCTTCTTTATCAGGCTTACTACCAACTAAGTTAGGTTAAGGAGTGTGTCAGCTGGGGATCATCAAACCTTTGACTACGTGTGGCATCGTTGGCGAGTATTCTATCACTGAACCATCCAGGCGTAAACGGAGTGCGTCTGACGGGAAAGACGATGACTTCGACGATATTACTGAATTAACTGGTGGAGATCTTATCTTCCATGTGTGAGACTTCGGTATGTGGAAACTTATGCTACTACATATTGTAAAGATTGAAGTAGGGGGAAGGGATTTTGAAATCTAGACCCAATGACTGGAAATCAACTGCTTAAGTTAATTATTTACACAATAGTTATGTCGATTGTTTAATATCTATGGATAAGCAGTCACTATCATTAAGTGAGACATACTTATCAGTGTCATACTAGATAATTCCTCAAAATAAAGTTTACTAGCAGAACAGTAGTGATTCAATTCCATAGTAAACCCAATTAAAAGAATAAAAGTGGTGCTTGTATATGTAGAATGTAATTTTAATTTCACAATTAAAGATGACTTTGGAAAAGTGTAAGTTACTGGGACAGGTACCCGAAGACTCAACCAACTTCCACGGTGTGGGCAGCCGGGAAGTAACAACCGCCCACACACTTCCAAAAGCACACGAAGCCAGAAAAGATCAGCAACAGGGAGGGATCTCTGGGAGCAAACCAACCCAGCAGGAGTCGTTTGTGCAACAAATATGCAGGAGAAAATGGAGATGGATTGGCCATACTCTGAGGAAACCATCAAGTGACATCACACGCCAGGCTGTCCAGTATAACCCATATGGGAAGTGGCGAGCTGGTCGTCAGTGAGAGGGGGACTTGGAGGGGTTCATGTGAAGAGGAGATGAAAGTATGTGGGCAGACGTGGAGCCAGGTGAAAACGTTGTCAGAGAACCGAACGCAATGGAGACGTGCGACTGAAGCCCTATGTTCTTCTAGGAACTAAAGGAGACAATAATAATATATTGGATTTAAAATCATATTCTGTGACAAGAATTTTGCTGTAAATGTGTAACCCCTTATGGATAGGGATTTTTTTATATATTTAATATGATTATGCAACACATTCTCGTCCAGTGAATTGTACATAGTTTTACACTTTAATGTAAAAATCTACTTATTTTAAAGTAGAGTTTGAGACGCAGGTCTTAAAGACAGACAATTCATATGTGATTGATTGACTTTCCCCTGAGCGCAGCATAAACTCTAGTTTAGTAAAGGAAGTTATTCATGAATACATAAAATTGCTGAAATATATGCGTATGGTTTTTTATAGAATATTGTGTTCCACTATATTTTTGTAAAAAAATTTATGTCAAAAACGTTTTTTATTAAATTTGTTTCCTACACTTAAGACTTATGTTTGAAGAAAAATGAATGTTGAGTTCTTCTCTTCACATTTTTTAAAAAATTTGGTAAAATGCTGTTATAATGTAACAGGTTGTGAATGAAAAGGAAGTGTGAAACAAGAATGCATTGACATATGTATATGTATATGTTATATTTCTAAAAGAAATCTCAGTAATCCCGATGCGAAAATTAATTCAAACATTTCTCTCAGCAAACTAGTCTAGTTGAATTATTGTAGATTTTTTTAAAAAGCGCGTAGTATGTAAGGTTTTCTTTATTGTCCTTCTATTTTTGTTTCCTCTATTGTTAAGCTTCTTTTATGGTACTCGTTATTTGTTATCGTACTGTTTTCACTCTGCAGAAGTAACCAGCTGGTGGTTGAAGTAAATAACTATGGTCGTCGAAGCAGAAATTGTCCAAGTCTTGCATGTTGTTGTAGTGATGTGGCTGATTTGCTTAACTGCTTTAGTTTTGGCCGATGGACAACCGGTTTGAGTCCATCTCCACTTACTTCAACGTAGGGAACTAGATAGTATTGTAACAGCAGAAGGCAAGACACGGAAGCCAGCGTATACTTTCAACTGATCAAACGGATGTATATATATACACATATATTCTTTAACCAATCGCTGAGCTTGTGGTTTTGGTTTGCATTAAACGACATGAAGTAGAATGTTCTAACATACATAGTATTCTGTTGCTAATTCAGTATTGAACTGTGGGAACATGTGAGAATAATATTCCGTTGGCATGCATTGTCTGTATCACACCACCACAATATCAGCAGCCCATAAAAGATAAATGTGGCTGTTAGCTTATTGTTATTCTCTTAGGTTCCGAGTGAAACAATACATCTGCACTTCATCCATTCCCCCTACAGGTTCTCTTCAGTTGGATGCACCTCCACCCCACCCCCCAGTTAACAGTGATCTTCCCATTGAAACTGAAACGTTATACATATTGTTTCAATGTCAAAACGTTATCTACTAGATTACAGGGCCAGTGAGGTCCCCTGTTACTCAACTATGGTTCCAGCTGTTATTTACGTAGAGATTATTTTGAATTTCCCGTAGATTGATTTAATTGGGCTCGATCTCTGTTGTCATTTTGACTCTTATTGATGTAGCGTGATACGTACAATTTATGCCAACGGAATGTTATTCTCACATGTTCCCACACGGTTCAATTCGGCATTAACAACAGAATACTATATACCTATGTGAACGTTCTATTTGATGTTAGAGACAGAATACTTTCCCACAGTTCAATACTGCATTGGCAACAGAATACTATGTATATTTGAACATTCTATTTCTTGTCGTTTGATGTAAACCGAAATCACATGCTCAGTGATTGGTTAAAGTATATAAACTGTATAGATATAAATACCTGTTTGATCAGTTGAAAATATACCTTGGCTCCCGTGTCTTGCCTTCTGCTGTTACAATACTTTTGCAAAATGCTACAGTAAGCACGCTTCCGACAACGTGAATATATCTAGATTTATAGACAACAACTCGGTCACATTGGCTTTTTATCACAATAAAGATCAATAATTTCTTCTCCAGGAATAAATTAAAGTACGAAGAAGACTCAAATGTGTACGTGGTATATATATATATATATATATATTACCACTTGGCACCTAACTTACTTAGTCTGACTGTTGACTGATTGAATTTCGGCACAGAACTTAGCTTTTACTCATATTCTAGAGGTTTTCTCACGCCTAAATTTCGACTTCTGACATTCGCCTGGATTTTACTCTGGAGTAGCAATGAAGACAGAGGCGCCTTGACTGAAGCAAAAAGGTGTTTTCAAAAAAACCAAAGGTCATAGAGCTAGGAACCCATTTGGGAATCTATAACTTGAGCTGTAAATATTTATTTATATAGAAAAGAAAAGGCGTTCAGCAAAGAGTTACTCTTTTCGGGGATATCATTCTCAAGCTGTACAAATCGCAAATTTATAGTAATTTTTCTTGGCAACAAAAGGAATATTTCCAAAGATGTGTTAGTGCAATTGTTAATTTTTTGACAACAAATTACGTAATTAAGAAGGCGTTAATCGGTTAGAAACTAAAATAAAGTTACAAAAGTAGGTTGGGTGACGTAATCTAATTGATAGGGTTCAATGAAAAATGAATGAGAGGCAAGTTAATAAGCTGACTAGAATTCACTTAAAAATAAACGAAAATGCAGTTAGCAACAGTCGTCATGAGGGTAGAGATTTAATAGAGGGTGGGGGTAGAAAATAATGCAATTAAGAAACAGACAAACAAAGAAGAAAGAGGTAAGACAAAATTACGTATTTGGTGTTAAGATAGATTATAGGACCATTGCAGATTTAGTGACTGAACAAACTTCTTTTGTATGCAGAGTTCAGGATTCAATATGTGAATTGCCATTGCTTCTGCAGTTTGAAGAAGTTTAATTCGTACTCCTTTGGCAAGATTCCCACGTATTGTGTAGATAACTGAGAAGTTGTTTTGTGGGTTTGCTTGGTGTCTGGATTCGATCAAGTGTTCTAGGATAGAGCTGTGGCGGGGGTATCTTCTTTCTCCTTTATAAAACCATGAAGGTAAGTGTTCGCTGATTCGTTTGGATAGCAAACGCTGGGTACGGCCGACATACCTAGCTCCACATGAGCAGGTGAATTGGTAGATGCACATTGATGAGGCCCCCAGTGGAAGCTTATCCTTCACGTTCGTGCGAATCATTGGTTTCGTAGAGAAAGTCTGAGTTCGGCTGCGAAGGTTTTCTTCAGTGAACGGCTCTCATTCATTTTTCATTGAACCGTATCAATTAGATTACGTCACCCGACCTACTTTTGTAACTTTATTTTAGTTTCTAACCGATTAACGCCTTCTTAATTACGTAATTTGTTGTCAAAAAATTAACAATTGCACTAACACATCTTTGGAAATATTCCTTTTGTTGCCAAGAAAAATTACTATAAATTTGCGATTTGTACAGCTTGAGAATGATATCCCCGAAAAGAGTAACTCTTTGCTGAACACCTTTTCTTTTCTATGACTGAATGGGAATCTTCAAATTTATTTATATTTATATTACAGCTTAGTGACTGGATGAAAAGATCTAAACTTTTCGTTTGGTAAAAATCATGAGTAATAGCTAGTACGCGTCAAATAAGAGGCTGCTCTTATATCCCAGGAGATCTACTGGTTATTGCTGTAAAGTTTTGAACGATGCGTACCGGGTACAAGTATCAGTGAGAATACCATCATTCACCAGGGAATTGCAGGTTCATCTAGCTGACAAGTCCCAGACAGGACGAAAGCTCATCCTTGATTCCACTGGTAGTCTAGTCACGATCCACCAATTTCCTTCATTAGATATCATTTTCTAACTAAATATATGAACACACTGTATATGTGGTCATCAGTTGGTTCTGTTTAGATTATTTTCTCCTGTATAATTTAATGATTTAGGTGTAGTCAGTCACGTTTCAAATTGTGAAACTGTAAGTCTAACTCTAATTTGAAATAAATGCAGACGTGAAGGTGTAATTAATTAACTAAACGATATTTATCCAAGTTTTCTTTATGAATAACTTGAATCAGTTAATAAATAACATTTCAGAAATAAAAAGAGTGTTTCTTTTCACGCTTTCATAGATAAACGTGTAATGTATGTTACATATGCACATTTGCATAAAATAAAGCTCACAAATTTAAACATACTTTTTGGATCTTTTTTTCTCTATCCTAAGTTTTCCTTCCTTGTAAATCAAATGTTGCCAGAGTTATTTCGATATACATATATATAAAAGCTTTAATTCGACTAAAACTAACATTTACATATTGGTGAATATTGTATTGTCTAACTAGTTTCATCCATGACTACACACCAGCAACAGTTTGCTTCTTCTTCTCATCATTAGTCCTTCTTCACATCTCTAGATACCAAGCACTAAACATGACATTCTCAAGAGTTAGATTATTTCAGGTACGATCACTGACTCATGTCAGTGTGAGAATCAAGGAGAAAAAAGCCAGGAGTCCTAGACAGCTGCTTCGTTTGAGTTTTTGGATGGACATCAGTCCGTAATCAAACCTGAAACAAATTAAATTCCTACAAATTAACTCTTCGAAATTGTTTCGATGCGTGCCTGGAGTTCTGGTGGGAAGTCGTGACCAGTGAGGTCCATCTGGTCAAGAATGAGGACAAATCCTAGTCGATAACATTGGCTAGTAGTCCCGCTATATAACCAAGCATTGGTAGAAGTTGGGATTCATGGGCTACTGGGAAAGGTCTCAGTGGCTGAAAAGTATGCGAAATTTCCTTGTAACCGGAAGGTACCAGGTTCGAACCACAGTGAACACGTACTGATGAAGAGTCCAAATCTATGATTAAACAGCTCTCCAGTACACCCTAGTTTCCATGGTTCTCAAAATGACACCAATCCTTGATCGAGCTTAACAAAAATATGACATTATTTTGACTTAGTGATTCTGAACATAAGCCAGTTGACCTTCGGTTTGGATCAATCTATACTCACTAAAGTCTGCGAGACTTGGCAGCTTTGTCAGCCATTTTGCTCATAGCCGGTTAGAAGAAAGCACTATGCCGGATAACTAACAATGTAATTATTTGCCTAGAGCGTATAGAAATTTTAGAAATATCAATTCTCATGATTGAACCTTTATCCTGATTGATCTTAGACTTAGTTGACCAAATATCCGAAGTTACAGTTATACAATTCGTCACAGGAAAAATCTTTGATTCATGTACAATTTTGTATTGACTCTTTAAACTCCCCAGGAAACTCATAATCTACACTAAAGTTATATATGTGCGATAGAGGTAGGAAATAACATTGGTGAAATAGCAAATGCACTTTCACCCAACGATTGCACTTAAAAATCTGTACCCATTTGTCAAAAAATCCAATAAGCTGTGAAGCATTTAAAGCAATTAATTAATTAACTTTATGAATCTCGACAAAAGAATTAGAAGACGTAGTTTATTTGGTACGTGTAATGTATTTGCGCAATCATGACATCCACTTATTTATTGTTCCCGTGGGTTTCGGGTGGGACTTACAACTTCAGCAGCACATCTGCATTTCACCCTGTTCTCTTTAGCCCTTTATAGGTGGTTCCACGAATACCCATAGGCTATAATTTACCCCCGTAAACAATCTCCTCTATGTTTACCCTCGGACCCACGCCCAACTTGCCTTCTCTTCTTTTTGGGTTCCTCTGCAGGACCTGGCGTGCGATATTACTCAACGTTCTTCTCAGCATTTGTTGTATCCATCTCTATTAATTAACAAACTATTCTTCTTTTGTGGGTGTTTTGTGATTAGTAGTGCTCATTAACTGTAACTACTAATGCCTTTTCTTTTTTGTATATTTAAAGTTTTTCAGAATGAAACATCTTCCCCTCCTTTGGGGCGTATTTAATGACTATTCACTTTCTTCGAGGATATTTACTGATTATAGAGAGAGACCACTTTATTTGAGTTCATTTACGCGTTGAATCATTGTCTGTTTTGCTTGTGAAGATCACTTTTTACAGTATACTAGTGAATAGTTAAACAACCAAAATTATAATATTGATGTCATGTTCTTAAAATATATCAGTGTTGCAGTCTGGTTTCGTGTGAAACTTTTAACTTTCATCAATAATTCATATATACTTACACATTCTCACTAATTAAGATAAGTTCATCATTGACAATAAATAACTGTAATGTAATACACATCCAACTCATTGATGACATTTTTCAGTTATCTATTTACTGGTTTTGCAAGGAAGAAGTCTCTTCTAAAATTGGTATTAATGGTGAACACACAGGTTTGGCTTCTTCAGGTGTGGATTCCGACAGCTTTAGATGTATGTAGAAGACGAATTCATAAAGGAAAATTAAGGTTATTTAAAATGTGATAAATAACTTCAAATCATGTATTAACATCAACAATATGATCACTATCTACAAGATGTGCTAAATTGGAGAGCTATGAATAACTCTTGTTTGTCCCTTGCTCGACCATGAAGGATAGTGTTCCAAAATGCCGTGATAAACCTGTCTAGTTGTATCCTCAGAGTAACCAGCTCTTCAGGAACAACCAAACTGTTAGGTACACATAAAGAAGACAAAATTAGGTGTGTTTTTTATTCCTTCACGTTCCCAGTGGAACTTAAGGCTTGAAGTTTCTGTAGCAGTGGTATTTATTCTTACAGGATAGGGTTGCTAGCCTCATGTCCAACCTTTCCTCTTTACCAGCTTTACTCCTAGCCTAGCGAGGTAAAGGAGTGCGTTGGCCGGGGATCGAACCCCGGACCATGTGGATGGTCGGCGAGAGCCCTAACCGCTGTGCCACCGACGCATAGCTGAAGAAATTGTTTATAAACCTATCGCAGCTAGTTCAGTATGTTGTTTTGTATTATGTTAAAAGTTGGATACATATGTATTAGAGCTACAGATAAGTATCTAATTAAAAATTGAATGTTCCATCACTCACACGTTTTGTCTTTCAAATGTCTAAAATTGAAGATTTTTCTCGTCTTCTCATGATTATTCTGCGCATAACTATCACTTTCAAAAGAACTGGTTGTCATGTTAGGCTGTAGAATGAACCAATATAATATTTACAAGTTTTTTCTCGCAATTTTTGTTATTCAGAGGAGTGTTATTTCATTGTTCTGTCTTTACTTAAAGTGAAGTGATATTTGTTTAACTAGGTGTGTACCTCACTTTTTCTCAAATGAAAACATGGATATGTATGTCCTGCATTGTTTGCCTTAGTAATTTTATCACACAAACGATTAATTCACAAGCATATAGAAACAAAGAGTGGATGATTTGGATAGTAGATTGCCAGCCTAGTATTTTCTGACTCTCTTGCGGTAACGAACTTCCTAACCAGTAGATTCGTGAGCCTACTGTTCTAATCCCTATTCGCAACAACATCCACCACTACATGATACCATGGACACGTGGCTCAAAGAAAAAAGGAAGAAGACAGATCGTTGAGCAGAGAGCTTTTTACTGTCTCGGGTCAACAGTTCAACAAGTACATACCAATAATATCATATAACTATATATATATATATATATATATACATACAAAGCAATTTAAAAAATCAACAGACTGAATATCGATCCAAGGCTGTATGCATTGGTCACCAACCACGTTGGAGGTCTGTGTTGAATTCCCTGCCGAAACACTCAGAAACTTTGTGAATTCACTAGCTGATACTTAAGCCTGTTAGATTGGGCGTAAAAAAACAACAGGACACAGTCGGTACTGGCATTTTATAGCTTGAAACCATCTGTTCCATCCAAACCTCAATGAATGGAAGATAATTTCATACAGACAACGACTTGTTAGCTGATAACCTGAAAACTAGATTTCTTTTCTTATATATCGTAACACTTTTGTCTGCATCATTACTGTTAATTCAGATCTTTCTCCTCGCTATCATTCTTTTCTTTATACTATTGAATCTATACGTTAGGCACTTACCAGGACTTTATGTACTAGAACTTGTAGCCGGTTGTGAAGCAGATCTTGATGGAAGAATGAAAAAAGATGATCGTATACTAGAAATTAATGGAATAGATTTAGAAAATGGAACACAAGAACAAGCAGCTCAAATAATTAATGTAAGTGTCTCTCTCTTGTTTTCTCTCTTTATATTCACTTGATTGATATTGGTGATTGAATACTTTTCAAGAATAATATATATATAAAAATAATGACATCTACTATAGAACTTATACTTGTCTTTTTCGAGGATAAATTTCATATTGAACTGTTACTTACTGTAAAATTGTTAAAAATAAACAGTCAATTTAAAAGTGTCTTAATGTGGTCTCCGGCTACTCAACAGTTTACTTACACCGGATCGATTGTAAGAGTTTTAAACGTTAGCTCAACTCCCTATCGTCTGACAAGATGATAGCATTTTAGCAATTAAATAGTCTTGATTACGGGTTTGATCATGATCTGCCATTAGTTAGAGAGCTATTAGGAAACCAGGGGACGTTGAAATGGCTTTTCATTCTGGTTTGGGACTCTTCAGCAGTACTCACTCATCGGGGTCCGAATCCAGTACCTTCCTGTTACAAAGTGAGCTAGTTAGGAGCATTCAACCAATGAAACCCGATCCTGTACTCCATGAATTGTGACTTCTGCCAATTTGCAATGTCACCTCGTCATTGAACCTGTAACCAATCAAATCAGATAATTACACAGCAGTTTGACTATGGGTTAATATTAAGAAAAGAGTGTAGCTTTGATGATTTTTAAGTGTTTTGTGCTTTGAACTGGAGGTTGTCATCATATTTCTAAATGAATCTAAATAGATGCAAGCCGTGGGTCTTAGCGTACACGCTAATGTAGCAGGAGATTACTGACACACCCAGCTGTCTCAGTATAGGGAATTCACTCACATTCGCATACTTGATATTCGCAAGTGAAATTTCCCATTTACAGTTTACACAATTCTAGGTGAAATTTCATCACACTTTTCTTTGGAAACCATAATTATTCAGATAGCAATTTTAGATCTACTTGATACGATAAATGCCAGTTCAGAATGCAAGTGTACATTCATGTTGTTATGAACTACTGATTGATTGGCACGGGAAGTTGAATAGCACTTATATCAACCGGATAGAATTTGAGTGTTAGGTGGTTGGAGATGATTGGCAGAAAGCCGTAGGCGCCTAGGTTTTGTGCTTTTTGGTACTCGTCATTAAGGCGTATCTGCAATCTTTATGAAACTCATATCTCTTCTGTGATTCGAACCTGGGTTCACACAGTGCTACAGTTTGAGATGTGATCACTAAGCCATTCGAGCTCCTGACAAGTGCCAACAAGTTCAAAACTTAGTTCCAAGACTTTCTGCCGATTACTTCAAGCCACATAACAACAGTTCAAGGTGCACCATAAAAGTGATCCCCTTAACATAGTGGTGACATTGCTAACTTGACTGGTAAACTTTAGTCTGTATTAAACGAAGGACCAAACGCGTGATGTTAGTTACACTACCTGGCTTCCAGTCAAAGCAGAATGCCGGTAGTTTTAACTACTTCGGTTTTCTCTGCGAGGTTGAACCGGTATACCGCTGATTACCTCAACCATAAATGAAAAAAACCACTATCCAGTGTTTGGATCACTTTGAACTAGGTAACAAGCACTACTCTTTGATGAGTGGCATTCAGCTATAAATGAAAAAAAGTAAGAATAATTTGTTTTTACGGGAAATGGTTATTTAAAATTAATCGAATAATAAAGTTGCGTTAAATATCCCAGAATGGAACATTAACCATATTCCATCATTCGTTATAAACACAATACTTGTACAAATTCTCGCATTTGTTTGTTGAAGGTATAATTATTTTATATCCGCAATGATTGCTAAGTTGATATGAGAATACAAAGACGACAACCAAGTAGGAAAGTTCATTTCAGAAAGCGCATAGAGAATAATTTAAGTTTTACTAAAATTATTTTGAAATTTTCTTCTCCTCTCTTGTCTGGTCTAAACAGATCGATTTTCATGAATTCCTGAACTTTTTAGACGTTAGTTGTCATAATCTTGTTATTGAATTAATTTCAAGTAAATCAATTTGCCGGTAGTGTATTCATTATTCATCATTGTTTAAAACTTTAGAATCGTTTTTATTAATTTTTTGACAGCGTTATTCAAAAGGTAAAAAAAAAAAGAAATTCTACCTATTTTATTGCTGTTTATTATAGTTTGTTTTTACCTCTCTTCTAAGGCTCTCTATACTAAATCACTTTTCGACTTCATTTAATTCCTTCTGCCTACTTGAATGTTTGAAATTTGAAACTCTGTTGGCTTAAGCGCTTGACTTTCAGCCAAGTGAGTCAAGGGTTCGAATCCCAGTCGACCTATTTCAGTCTAGGTAGTATCATCAACCTTCACATTCAATTAGTGTGGCTCTTAAGCCAGGTATATGAAAAAGTTGTTTCTGGCAACTGAGTTCTATTCAACTAAGAATCGATGAATTTTTGTGAACGACTGCATTTTTTTTACATTCGTCTTATTGTATCTTAAAAATGTATGTTCATTTTTGTAATTGTAATAGTTGTATCATAGAATCAAATACACCAGATTATTGACTGAATGATCATATTACGTGATGAACATTTTCTCACAATAATATTGTATAGGACAAAGTGTTTCATGAGTATTTGGTTTTTTGTGTGTTTACATGTAATTCGAATATTGATTTTAAACTGTTTACAGATTAAATCTTCAGAATAATTTTCAAGCATGTTACATAGGGATAACCAACTATCACATCAGCATGGTGACACATCACAGTGATACGCACTATCCATTGCTTTGAAAAATTGCCTTACTTCTCACGTAACTCTTGACAACAGATTGACAGAATAATTTGAAGCATACCCATGAATTTGTCTGGATGCCTATTTTCATTTAGGGTGTCATATACAATCCTTAGTTCATCTTCAGGTACCTCTTTTGAGCATATAGCTCTAACCTTGTGACTGAGGTTCCTTACTAAATTTCTTTTGTACTGGAGAGGAACGAAGCTATGAAAATGTGTATATTGTACTGTCCATGTGCTTTTCCTATGCAATTTTCTCTTTATACCACCCTATCTGGCTTTCTTGTAAGGCGAACATTTAGGAAAACATTTCTGTAGTTTATATAATAATTTATCCATTTCTTTTGCATTTTGCACTCATTTTCTTCGTGTGTTTTTTGTTTGTTGTATACTCTAGTCTGTTTCAGATTATGTTATCTTTAAAATAAGTCGACGGAATCGTTCAGATACACCAGATATCTTAAGAACAACAACAGATTCTGAAGAAAAACTAGAGAATAGTCTGTTAACATTAGAATCACTCCAGTTGAGTTCAACTGATCATCCGAATAAACAGGATTCATCAAATATTAGTCAGCATAACTTTGCCTGGTCTAACAGTTTAGAAGATCGTGACACGAATGCTTCAAGTACACATTCAACTACAGAATTGATACGTCCTTCAACTGAACAAAAATTAGCCTGTTATAATCCTACAACACCAAATTCAGCGGTTACAGTAAATGATGATAGTCATTTGAGTAAAATGAGCAGCTGTAAAGAGCCACGTAATCGATCTAATTCATTGGATTCAGTTATTGCATTCAATTCACGTACTCATCAGAATAACACGAATAGACTGCCGAAACAATTTATTGTAAGTTTTCAGTAGTATTTTTGTTTTTAAACTCCTTCTAAACTTATTTGCTATTGATTTATTTCTGTTTTGGTTTCAATGCTTTGACACTAAGGAGAAACACAGTTTTTTGTTCAACGAAGAAATATCTCTTTTCAACGACTTCATTTTCAAGCTAACTGTGCAGTCGTATTTATATTCAGCAAAAAAGGCAATAATTAGCACTAGGAATTACTCAGTCAATATTGCACATCTGATAAGAATAAAGATAATTAAAATAATGTTCTATGGGAGTAGAACTGAAGTGGATGAATTAAAAACTTTTAAAGATTATTAAGTAAGTAAACTGGTATAGAGATTTTAAATTGTAGGTCAGGTGTTGTCTGAAAAATTAGGAAAGGTGAAGTGAAGTGGAATGAATTCAAGTGGTATAATAGAATAAAATAAAAGAACATTATTCCGACCAAGGTAAAGAAAGGAGTTTAAAAAAAGTTTTTAAATACATAATTTAGGTTTTTGTCCGTGTATAGCTAGAGCTTCAGCTGTGTATAAGTAGAGAAAACGTAAACTTCTGGGGTGATTGTATTTGGTCCTGTAGATGACTTTAAAGGACAAATCACGTGGGGTCGAATGATCTGACTGCAGAGGGTGTTCACAGATTGAAAACTTTGTCGTCCTTTTCTCACCTATCATTAACCAAAGTGGGTAATGTTCAGCTACGCGTTTATGGAGATTACTCTTACAATGTCCAATGTAATCAGCTCCACAGGAGCATGTGAATGAATATATGCACATAGATGTGTATACATTATAATAAAGGCTTTTTGTATTTCCCAATGAATGAAAAACAAAACGGTTTCTCTGTTTAATGCTAATAGCTTTACCAGAATTTACAAAATCTCAGCTTATATATAACAACTTAATCATTGTTCCTCAGCATGGGGTCATTTTTCCGTTGTCGAATCAGCCAAAAGACAACAAAACTAGATGTAGACTGTTGGATTTGATAAGTGTATAAAATTATAAAAGCAACGCGTTTTTACATGATGAAATTGCTTATCACATTCGTGTTAACTTTGTCACTTCATGGGGGACGGACGTGTTGTAACCAGGTCAAATTCTGTTTTATTCCATCATTCCTATTCAGACAATTTGGATTCCTCTTGATATGAAGTACTTCTGATGATGTTAGACGTTCTTTGTGATTTCTGAAATTTTTCTGGATTATTTCAATATTGTCAAAATCAACTTTTGACCTGATTCTATAGAATGTAGACCTATGGCTGATGATTTTTCAAGCTTTTCTAGTTCAACTGGATTTCTCACTGGTCGAACAAATTGTCTACGGTCTTCATTTCTTCTGATTTTCATTTCTCGCGATGTTTGTCCGATGTATATCGCATCGCATTCCAAGGATTTTATTTTATAGACACAATTAGATAAAGAAGACTACATAAAAGACCAAATCCCTTAAGATCCCCTAACTAATTGTTTCTATAAAATAAAATCCTTGGAATGTGATACGATATACATCGTACAAACATCGCGCGAAATCAAAATCAGAAGAAATGAAGACCGTAGAGCATCTGTTTGACCACCGAGATATCCAGTTGAACTAGAAAAGCTTGAAAAATCATCAGGCATAGGTCTACACGCTATAGAATCAGGTGACAAAATCATATAAGTACACATTATCATAAATACCTGAGTAGAATTGGTTCAGGGAGCCGGAATTACGCTGTTATTCAATCTCACAAGCGTATAACAAGGTGTATTAAACATACTGTGCTATCCTTTATGTTGACTAGCAGCCGCACAAACTGTTACTTGCGCTCAGTCAGATCATCGAAGCGTATGAATTCAAGTAAATTCTTATTGATAGACTCCAAGAGAAGAAGAGAGAAAAAAAGTTGTGAGTAACTTGATATGGTTATGAGAAATAGTTTGTGCTCGAAACGTGATCAGTTAATATTACTGTATAACACCGTGTGATTGATCAAAATAAAATCTTATCCATAATAAAGTTTTCGTTTCACGGGATTATTGAAATCCAGGAAGTACTGGACTGGAAATGGACTACGTCCCTGTGACTGAATGGTCAACGAGCTTGCCTCGTAACCTGACTGTCTTGGACTTGATTCCTGCTGTCGTCATGGGTACGTACTACTGAAGAGTCCCGAACTAGGAGGAGGCAACTGTCCAGTACTCTATGGTAGGTAATGTGCACAGAACACACGGGCACATACATTCCAAACCAGCTACAAGTGTTTTATTGTGGATCAGCTTAATCTCGGTGTCAAAGTATAATATTGCTTTTCTTTTAGTCATATACTGATGACGTCTTTCTTGGAATAAAACCGGGATGGTTGATTCTAGTAGCTGTAATATCTCTAAATATTTATTACTGCTAGTTCAAAATGTTGTTCATTTTTATGGTATACAGGTACAGCGTACAGGTGTTTTGAAGCGTCACTTGCGTATTCAGCAGATAAACATAATTCATCAAAGCGCCAAAATGAAGTTATGGATATAATAGTGATAGAAAAGGAAAACCTTTTTGTTTGCATACATAGTTTTACTATGGTTATGTCAATTCACTTCTCATGTGAGATTGACTAGCTATATACCATCTCGAAATGTTCTGCTCGTATACATAGATCATGAGGTTGAGTGAAGTGAAGAGAAGAATATAAGCATAATGTTTAGTGTGAGAATGATTATAGTCATAGCAAAATCTTATTTTAAAAAATGCTAATGAGACAGGTTATAGCAGAATGAAGCAGTGTGGAAAGATAAAAAGTTGCCCCAATGCAGATATTACTTTTTATTTGTTGTATGCATACTCTCTTTTTGTCTTATTTCATTTTGATATACGAAAAGTGTTATAAAAGGCACAATTGCAACACGTCCTGAGTTATTTTTGATCTTAATGAATCAAAATAAAGGTGTTAGTATTTAAATGCATCGCACTTTTATGATATTTTATGCCTTCCAACATATCCTCAATGCATATAATCTAATTCTTCTATTTATGAAATTTAGTCAACTTCTGCAGAACCACCATCCTGTCAAGAAAGGACTATTGTTGTAAATAAGGGTCCAGAAGAACCTTTAGGCATATCAATTGCTGGAGGGCGTCAATCACAGCGTGGAGATACACCTATATATGTAACAAATATAAGTTCTGAATGTGTTCTAGGTCGTTCAAAGTTGGTAAGTGTCTGAATTATTCCTATTGATTTTTTCTCCTATCTCCAATTAAACTGTTCCAACTGTCTAGTTATAGTTAGTATTATGCTCTATCCAGCTTGGTAGATTTGTGTCCATTCAATCATTTTGAGGTTCATTTAGATCGAAGTTATTGGACGTTCTGCACACAGACTAACGAAAGTAAATTGTATTACAAACTGAATTTCAACAGAGGCTAGTGTTTTGTACAGGTTTAGATGTGCAATATCTTATTTGTGCAATCTAATGACTGTGTGTACCATTTGTTTGAGTTCAGAATTTCCCGGCTGCCCTACCTAGACCGTATATATCCATCAATCTGTCGCTAAGCACTGAACATTCTCCACTGTCCTTTCAATTTCTGCAGAGAACATCCACCACGTGGGTGCACTAATAGAACTTACATAGCAGATACTATTAATGCATACCCATACCCATATGAGCATATTTCTTGGGAGGTTGACCAGGTTTTATCCACTCTCCACCATTTCACATCCTTTTTATTTCATAACCTGAGATTAGTAGAGAGTGGAAGTGTAAAGAAAATTCTCTGAAAGTCATCATTCTACTTATCGGTATAGAAAAGTTTCTACTACACACCAGATCATCCTAATTTCAATGCTTCAAAGATTTTATTATTCGTCTTAATTATTGACCAAAACGTTTTACTTATTACTGTTGTTATATGAGTATTGATAGAATAAGTAATATCACTGCCACTCTCTATCTATGGTCTATAAATGTTTATTATTCTACAGAGTTGACAACCTGCGTGATAACTTTTCAATTGAAAATTAATTCTTTCTCTGATTACTAAATTTTAGCCATTAAATAAGATTTATCATTCTTAACGGTAAAAGTTTGTCAAAACATTCTTATTATGTAGAATTTACTCTGAATATGTGTATAAATGCTGTGTCTGTGTGTGCGTGTGTGAATTATGTTTCGTTGTTTTTGATGCGGTTGCGTTCTCTGAACTGGATAGTTAATTTGCGGCACTCATGGAGGAAGAATAATTGTTCTCTGGTGAATCCTTGCCTTTTGGCGAAGTCTTCCCACTTTCGAACAGAGAGAAGCGTGTTCCCCTCGTAAGATTTAGATATGATGGAGAAGATTTGTAGCTCAGGTGGATGATTTTGATGTGATTGGGTTCTCTGAGCTGGATAGTTAATTTGCGCAAATTAACTATCCAGCTCAGAGAACCCAATCACATCGAAATCATCCACCTGAGCTACAAATCTCTTCCATCATATGTTTCGTTGTTTGTATTATAGATAACTTACTTATTTTAAGATGTCTAATTTTTTGTACTATCCATGGATGTATGCCCTGTATAACAGTTCGCTTTGTCCTTCTTTATGCCTCTGAGACATGGCTATTGAAATTGGAAGATATGAATAGGTTAAGTGTCTTTGACCGTAGACGCTTGCGTTCTGTCTCCCATATCAAGTGGTACAATATGGTGAGTAATATTGGTTTTAAATTTAGAGTGTTATGTATGGAGGGAAAGTGGATTGATGAAGTTGTGAAGCTACATCGCTTGAGAACACATGTTACTCATCCCGAGCCGCCGCTTTCGCCGAGAAGCAATACTGACTGACATAAGGTTAGGTTGGAATAGAGTTAAGCCATAAATAAACGAACCACCACTATCCAATAAGGCTGTTCATGAATAATTCTAACTTCACGACTAACAAACAAGCTTGCCCATCGTAATTCTTTGAGATACCATTTGAGAAATATGCCAGTAACAATAGGGAATATAAATATATATATATATATATATATATATATATTATCGAATTAACTCTTTTAAATCTGCTTTTATTATTTTTGTTTGGACACTAGTCAGTAACTAGTTTAATGTGTCTGAGTTCTATCAGCCATGTTTGCTTCTTTTTGATAGCTTCTCTACTGTCGTATGAAGTAAAGTATCTTTTGGCCATTCATTTTTTCTATTGTTCAGATTCAACGAGGTGATATTCTATTAGAAGTCAATGGTGTTGGTCTAGTTGGTCTTACGCATCATGAAGCTGTTGAAGTTCTCCGACAAATAAGTCTAATGCAAACACGAATACAGTTGCGTGTCATTACAGCTCCGGAAACAAGTGATGGTCCAGAAAACTTTATGCCTTCTTGGACATATTGGCTTCGATTACCACCAATTTGTCAACTGGCACGAGTAATTCTTCTTCGTCGAGAAAGTAGTAGTACGCCGAGTTTTAGTGGTTGTTCTTTTTCACAACCACTCGGTTTCAGTATTGTTGGTGGTTTAGGTCATGATCAAGGGATATCAGGCCAATCTAATTCGAACACTTCTGATGGGAAAATTATTAAATCATCTCCAAAAGTCACCGCCAAAGTTGGTTACTCTAACCTTTATCCTTGTCCAATTGTGATAAAATCTATAGTTCCTGGACTCCTTGCCCATAAAGACGGTCGACTAAAGTGAGTGAATATTGTTTATAAATAATTACTGTTTGTCGACTTTTGTTTTGTCTCTCTGTGTCCGCTTGAAGATGTTAACAGTTTCACTAGCGATTAATCCAACCACTTGTTTTGAGAAACAAATTCTTATGGCCAGCTATATTCCTCAATGGGTGTACATCATTAAAAACACACTTGAACTTCCTGATTTTTATTCGCATCCAATAATTGGCTTAGCTGTAAATTATGCAGCGAAATGCTCGAAATCTACTCGGCACTCTTAAATTTTCACTGACAGTCAAAAGTCTCAATAGTTACATAGTAATCCATTTTCACAAACGTCTGTCACCTGTCTAACTTTTTCTTTTGGCTAAACCTATGGAATCACTTTGTTCAAAAGCTTAAATTTGGTATTCATTTAAACCAGCTTTGTCCCTTAGAAACGCGTATCAAACATTTTTCAGTATTTCATGTGAAGCGGCGTACAATAAAAACTGCGTTTCCTGGTAAATATAGAAATTAATTCCCAAATTCCCATTTACGCATTAAGGCAAAACAAATTTTTAATTAGTTCCTCAGCGTCATTTTAGTCTATCAGTTTTAGGTATAGGGGGGTGGGTGGGGATTAAAAATCATCAAAACCATTAACTAATAGATGTTAGTAACAAGATACATAAAATTTTGAAGGGGGAGGAGGGAAAGTTAATCACGGAACTGAAGATCAGTTAATCCTTAGGGGTTAGCAACAAGTTATTGCATAATCAAGAAATTTGTAAAATAATGATGTTGGCTAAGAGGAATAGGATGACTTAGTAGAATTTCGTAAAATACAAACAAGTCACTAGAATTAGCTAGAATCGTTTATATATATATATATATATGTTCCTTCACGTTCCCAGTGGAACATAGGGCTTCAAGCTAGAGGCTTGAAGTTTCGGTAGCAGTGTTTATTTTTACAGGATGGGGTTGCTAGCCTCATGCCCAACCTTCCCTCCTTACCAGTCTTATTACTGGTTTAGCGAGGTAAAGGACTGCGTCGGCTGGGGATCGAACCCTGGACCATGTGCATGGTCGGGGAGCGTCCTAACCGCTATGCCACCGACGCCCAGAATCGTTAATATAACAAAATAATAAAGTCAAAAGATAGGTTCAAGGGAAGGGAAAAATCGTTTATAAAAACTCAATACATATATAACGTAGTTGACCATGGCAAAGAAAGGTGCTGTACAAATTTCTTTTGGACACACGCACACACACACACACAGGTTTGGCTTGTTTAGAGATGAATACCAATCGCCTCTTCTGTATATAAAAGTCTGACTGGTAGACAATGTGAGAGGTTGGGTTGATATACGATAAATAACTTTGAAAGTTTTGCTAGAGTCGATTCAATTTAGAGGATTGACGAGATGAGCTGCGTATAGCTTTATTCGAACCTTTGCCAAACCAGTATTAGAAGCAGTTCTGATCAGAGAATAATCTTTGACGGTTTGCTGATTAATAGAATCACTTGCAACTGTAGCCAAAGGACGATTTAAATGCTGAACAGTATTCACGTTTTAAGGTGTGTTTCTTACATCTTTCGAGGAGGAAAATAGATATGATGTCTTTTTTGTATAAGAAATTCACACAAATTCTGTTAACCACAGAAAGCAGATAGCTATTCATGTATGGTATCTATGACTACAACTCGTGATTTTGATCGATTGTTTATTAAGTTTAACAAAGATGTACTTCTGCATCATACTGTGCCTCATTTCTGGGTGACACAGTCTGAAACCTTCGTTGTAAGTGCCGAAATTTAAACTGTTCAATCTCCTCTGGTACTTTGATTTGCATCATGTGTAACGTGTGATTTATAAAATTTTGGTCGTCCCCTTCCTTTATTACTATAAGTGTAGAATTGAAGCACTGTGATAGAGTATACTTTCATCTTAGGTAACTTTATTTTATATAACACACAGTGATACACTATTGATCAGAAGGTCTTCGTGTGCTTTTGGAAGTTTGTGGGCGGTTATTACTTCCCAGCTGCCCACACCTTGAAAGTTTACTTTTTCCAGGGTACCTGAAACAGAAAGAGGGCAAGTGTTGCGTGACCGCGGAGCAGAACCCAGGGGCAACTGCTTGAGCCCGGTCACACACAGTCTGTTTGAGCTGGCTTTTTGGTTTGGGGTTCCGTGTTAGTAACTTACCGCTGACTACGGATCACCATAGGGTAAGTTGGGATGTAGAATTTTTGTGGTCGGCCTTCTCTAACCCCCTCTCTACAGAGTGGAGAGACAGCATAGTTGGCTAGCATGCTGGTCATCTGGGGGAAACACCTTACTGCTGTTACGTCTCTATTCCGCAGCAGTAAGACTGCCCATAGACCCTCAGCATAGTGTGGTAAAAAATCCCACATTATGCTAGTAACTGCTTTTCATGTAATCATTATCCCAACAATCTTCCTGGCATGGTAGGAACATAAGTTCCAACCAGTGTAGCTGGTTGAGTCACTGCGCGATATGCAAGCCCGACTACCACGGCAGGGTAGCAGCTATCGGTCGGGAGTGAAACACTATTAATAACTGAATGACGTTTCAAGCATCATATGTTGCTCATAATCGTATCAATGTATTCATATGGCTTCATAAGTTGCTTTATATGTATGTAGAAAACTAACACATTATAATAGATACATAGACTTTGATTCATCCCACCAGAAATCAATAAATGTGTGGGTTTATATAATTTAGCCAGGAACATAACTAATAAATCAAGATTTAAATAATGAGATTAAACAAATAGAAGGAAAAGTGATAGAGTATAACTACCCACTAGTTTTTATTTAAAAACTGTATGAAAACCCATAAAGAAAATAAGAGTAGTAATGTGAATGATGGTGCGGCGGTGGCACAACGATCGAGTGCTCGCCGATCACGCATATGGTTCGGGTTTCGATCCCTGGCCGACGCACTCCTAAACCCATCTAAGCCAGTAATAAGACTGGTGCAGAGGGAAGGTTGGGCATGAGGCTAGCAACCTCAATCGCGTTAAAATAAACACCACTGCCTCCAAAACTTCAAAGCTCCAGCTTGAAGCCGTATTTCCCACTGGGGACGTAAAGGAATAAACAAAGTGAATAGTAGAGAATTTAAAACCTAGATATAGTACTTCCAATATAAAGAAAGAACATTAGAAGGCCTACGTAAAGTTTTTCATGAGTCTGGAATCGGCGATGGCATTTAAATCGACCAACCACCTCACTCATAGATAAACCTTTTTGGCTTAAGGAGCCAGGAGATCCAGTTAAGAAAATTAATATAATTTATCAAATACCATGCATGCAATGACTGTAAGGTTAGTTTCGTAGGTCAAACTAGTTGATCGAGGTTAAGTAGATTATGGTGAGGGGGGTATAGGGATCTAGCTAAAGCTTGAATGATTAATCGTGCTAAGTGAAATAAGGAGAACGAAAACGGACATTGCAATGCGTGTAATCACAAAATAGGGTGGGGCGAAGTGAAAGTAATGAAAAGTAATATAGTTAGGTGGAGAGAGAGAGATTTATCACTGAATCTTTGCTTATGGAGTCGACACTGCATAAGTGCAGTCGAAATGACGCAACATCTATTCTAGATATACGAAAAATTACAACGAATAACAAGGCTGGAGAGAAAGAAAATATATAAAGCAAATTATGTAGCCACCTGAACACACTGATATGATTATGAGCAATAAATTGTGCTCAGATTTTCGTCATCCATATATCAATACTGTATCACTGTCTGTTAAATGAAATAAACTTATCTTGTTTGGAATAACTTTTATTGCGTCATAGAATTTTGGTTTTACATGGGAAGTTTCATTCCATTTTGTTTCCTATCTTATTACTTTCGATTTAAAATCGATTATCACTACTTCTCTTTTTCCACCATGAGACATTTATTACAATAGGTGTAATGTATACGACAGCTTTTATTCCATGGTCAAACTTCATAGAATAAGGATAAAACTTGGGCACTGTGTTAGAGTATAATTCCATTATTTATAGAATTTTATTTTGATAAAGTCACACAGTGTTGTTATACAGTAATATATTTACTGATGACCATGTTTCGAGCACAATTTATTGCTGCTCATAATCATATCAAGGTACTCTTCACATAACTTTCTTGCTTCGTTTATATACATAAGGAAATATTCATTTGACATTTGAATATAATCAATATAAGACTTGCGGCAAACAGAAAAGAAGATAGAATACATTTGGAACCAGTATTAGTTTTATCAATAAACATATGATGAGAATTAAGACGAGTGTTGTTAATCTATCTGTAACAAAAAAATAAAAGGGCCAGGCAACAGATTGTTATTAAGGAAACCAACACATATTTATAGATTTTCATGTACATTATTATAGATTATTGTTAGCAGAAAAACACAGTCTTGGTTGTTTCTCACTGAAAGTTAGTCTTTCATCTCTTTGTGGCTGTTTCTTCAATGTCAAATTATCTATCTGCAGCAAATTGTATCCGCCTACGCAAAGTCTGCTCTGACTGGTTGTTGAATCAGTCTTTGTTCTTATTTTTCTCACGACCAATCTTCGGGTGGTAATCATTGACTTGAGCTACTGTCTACCGATTCGGCTAGCAGCCAGCTCTCAACACAAATCTACTATGGAAGATAAAATACGTTCGGAAACAATATTAGTGTTGTCAGTAAAATATAATAGGATGGGAAATAAGACGAGTGTTGTTGGTCAATAGTGAAACAAACAACTTGTTAGCATGTTATAATATGTTGTCGGCCCTCTGACATTATTAACATGTATCACTTCTTTGTGTATAGTGATGTTTAATATAAAATTAAGAATATTTCATTTCTAATTTATATTATTATTATTATTGTTATATTTTTAGGTGTGGTGATCTTATCTTAGCTGTGAATAACATATCAATGCTGAATATTCCTCATTCATCTGCAGTTCGTTTGTTAAAAAAGGCAACTGGTGATGTTGTTCTACAAGTGATTTCTTGGCCTGGTACAATTGTTTGATATATATTATATTATATTATATACACGTATGACTAGAAGAGAATTTCAGTATAAACAATAATTACTTTCAGTGATAATAAATTGTAAATTTTAAATCATGAAAATTCTATTCACAGTGTTCAATAATCTAGTAGATTATATATAATCTATTACTATGACTACTAATAAACAATGTTATAAGGCACACATAAGGCCTTTCTCATACTTACTGCATTTTTTAAAATCTAACTCAGTATTATATTCACGTGTTGATTACCAACATGTTCACCCCTTTCTCTTTTCCTCCCCCCCCATAAGTTTTCTTGAAATTGTATGTTTGCCAGTGTGCGTTTGTCTGTGTGTGGTTTTCCTATTTGCAGAGATAATGTGTGCAGTGAATGAATAATGCCTAACTAACACCGGTGATATTTATATATACTTGCTTATTCATTTGTCCATAGTCACTCCTCCTAGTCGCATTTTTTTCCGTCACGAAACTTTATCCAGTTTTCCTCGGAACTGGTCATGTCTGCGCATATCTGACCATCTAAAATGCCTGTTTCACTTCTTTTCTTCTTCTGCTTCCTTTGATATTCTCTTCTATGATTTTTGATTTCTTCAAGAAACGTTGTCTTCCATAAGCCATAGTCTGTGCATATCTTCTTTGCTTATGTTCCTCTGCGTGTGTGCATGAGGGTGAGGGCGTTTATCATCACTTTAGTGCTACATTATTTTATTTTCCTTTTATCGGTTTTTTTATTATTCTAAATTAAGATTTATCTATATTTGACTAAAGAGGCCTATGTCTCGACATAACTGAAAATTCTCTGTATTTATTGACGCAGACACACAACAGTTGAAAGGAATCATCAATGACATACTTCAGATGACCACGCTAATAATAATAATAATAACAATAATGATAATAATAAATATATCCTCATTTTTCAGCCTGTCATAATGATCCCATAGTGGAGAGAAGAAAAACAGCATAATGAGTAAGAAGAGACCATTTAGTCGCGTTTTGTGTTGTTGTATACTTTGCCTGCACGTTAGCTTGCTTTATTATTATTATTATTATTTTTATTTCACTACTAAAAGTACTATTGACTCATTCTTATTGTTCTTACCATCACTATTATTATTACTATTCCTACAGCTACTACTACTAATATCGATATAAGTACTCGGAATTTTCAAAGTAATTAGTTATTTATACTACTAACTTATATACATCGAATTCAAAATAAATCGCATATTTCATTAAAAGTTGTGTTTATTATTTGCGTTTCAGAAGAAAATGTAGTTTGACTATGTTGGTGTTTTGTTCTTTGAGCGTAGAGGTTAAATTGCGAAGCTTGCATTGTCCTTCATAGATGATAGCTTTAGAGACAAGGGAGCTTTGTGAAATGTGTCTCCCCTTGGTGATTTTGACTGTGATTAGTTGTCCTCTGGTCACAAACCCGGGTTAAGAGAGAAGGTTGGGCGTGGGACCAGCGGCTGTACACCACAAAACCTATCAAACTGTAGTGAGAGCTGTCTGTTAGCCAAAATTGGTAGACAGCAATTTACGTCAATGTTTACGTCCCAAATCTTGGTTATGAGGAAAAAACAAGAACAGAGTCCAACCCAACAACCAATCACAGAAGACTTGGCGTGGGCGGATACGATTATCAGATATATCAACAAACTAAGAAACAGCAACAAAGGGATGGCAGAATAACCTTCAGCAGGAAAACAACCAATCAGAAGATGTTGCTTCTCTGCTAACAATAACGACTAATAATGTACATAAAAATCCATAAATGTCTGTTGGTTTTCTCGATAAACGATCTGTTACCTGGCCCTTCTCTTCTGTCGTTACAAAACTACTACAGAAGCTTCAACGTACATGAAAAATATTAAAAAAACAAACTTATTCTTCGCTAGAATCAGAGAGGCGAAATGACACAGTGGGCTGGTGGAAGCCTTCGGGAAACCAGTCAGCCAACGTACCTTCCCTCGATGAAATCAAGAATAAGAATGGAGACGTGGAATGTCCGTACAATGTACGATGCCGGTTGGGAAGGCTGCCGAGATAGCCAAAGAATTGCGAAGATATGGCATAGAGAAGTACTGGGAATCTGCTTTGGGGGCCACCTGTAGGGGCGAACATGTCAACAGAGGTCGAGCATTTCCCCCCAGTCAATCAATGGGACGATAAAAATTGAATTAAAAACGGAATATCGTTTCCACTGCATCATTTCTGTTTGTTTCTCTTTTATTTTGTTTTTACATATTTGCGTAATGCATTCTTTATCTGCCTAGAAAATCTCTTATCTTCCTTGCATCTGTATATGCATTTTATTTGCAATCTCTGCGGGTACATATTTTGAATATATGTAGCCGTCGCTTTGTTAAGTATAAGTAAATATTTTATTTTACTATTAAGTTTTGGACTTTGATATCTCTTCCAACACATGTGCATCGCTAAATTCTCACAAATTTTCTAAACATTTTAACTATCTCAATCTCATTTTATGTTTGCCTGTTTAATATTTGCATTATTGTTCAATATGACCACCGTTAAGAAGACTCTAGAAGATCTGGATTTCGCAGATGATAAGTGCCTAATGTCACACAAACTCGAAGAATTAGAGGCAACAAACTGGCTGAAGAAGCAACGAAGACAGGACTGCAAGTGAACATAGAGAAGTCAAAGGTGATGAGGAGAACCAGCGAAGCAAAACAATAACCAGCACCAATCACCATCAACGGGAGAGATTAAACAGAGGTTACTGCCTTCCTTCCGTTATCTAGGAAGCATCGTTTCAACTACAGGCAGTCGGGACGGATGAAGATGTCAAAGCCAGCCAGGCAGAATCGTAAAGACAAGATACTTCTTCATCAACCTGAAACCAATTTGGAAATCTTTTGCTGTCACTCAACCAGCATAAAGAACAAGATTCGGATTTTCAGTATGAACGTGGAGTCTGTCAGTCCTTCTATACGGGACAGAAACTTGGCTAGCGTGTCACGGAAAGGATTTCCAACAAGTTACAGTTTTTTGTCAACAGCTGCCTTCTCTGGCTCCATACTGAATATCAAATGGCCGGCCAGAGAGGATTAGCCACAAGAAACATTGGCAACAAATTAACCAAAAACCTATCGTTTAACAAATATTCCGGAGAAAATAGAGATGGATCGGGCATACGCCACTGAGGAGGCTGTTGAATGACATCACGCGCAATGCAGGCCATCGCTCGAGTGGAATTCGTATGGGAAGCGACGAGTGAGTCGTCAGTGTGACGGTGACATGAGGGAGATCGTGTGGCGAGGAGTACATGAGAGATTATGGACAACCGTGGACCCAGCTGAAGTGGACAACAGAAGATAGGACAAGGTGGAGATGTGTTGTTGAAGCCCAATATCCCACGTGGAACCCAAGGGATTAATAATAAATGTTCAATATGTTATTTAAAAATTCGTTGTTTTTTGAATAGTGTGCAAATATTCCAGCACATATGGTCGAATGAATAGAAAGTTTTTACATTGAATTATGATTCAGATCGGTAAAAAGAAGTATAAAAGAAAACTAATGGTGTGGTTATGGGTTCCCCGACTAGATCTAGTCTTAGCTGATCTTTTTCCTTGCTAAGGTAGAGAATAGACCGCTGAAAAGAGTATTTAAGGAATTGGATTTCTATTGCGGATATTTAGATGATACATTTCTGCTTATGAAATGTGAGAATGAACATCCTCGACAAGTTCAATAATGCTCATTCAGCAATAAAATTCACCATAGAGAAAGAAAGTAATGACAGTATCTCATCGTTCTTGGCCAGGAAAGAAGATGGCTCACAAAGAAGCAGTGTGTATATGAAACCCATAACAACAGGTCAATACAGTCATTTTTTGAGTTTCGCACCTTTAAAATATATAAAGCGTCTGGTTCATACAGCTAAGACAGTCTGTTCAAACGACGCCCTCAATTAGGAGCTTAAGATTATTAGAGAATTACTTAGGAAAAATGGTCATCCAGATGAGTTCATTGAGAATAATATGAATTTTACACCAAGTAAAGTCAGTACAGCAAGAGCGCAAAAAACCACTGTTCATAAAACTGTAGTTTCTCGAATACAACATCAGCGAAATAGTGACACACCGCCTGAACAATGCATTTAAAAGAGCCTTCAATGAAGCAGAGGTACGTTATCTCCTCACCACCACCCCTATTTCACGTTCGAGAAATAAGGACAAACTACCTAAATTTGTAAGTTTCCAGACCGTAGGTGTTACGAACTTCCTGGAATAATTTGAGCACCGAGTCAGACTGATTCATTACAACTGATTTAAATTAATCCCAGGGTGTTTAAGAAAATCAAAACAATATATATATGTATTTTGATGATTAATAAAAATCCGAATAAATCTGCTGAAGAAGCTGTGGCTTACACAGAGAAACGTTCAGTAAAATCTTGTTTTGATTTTTGTAAACACGCTAGGATTAATTAAAATAATTTATAATGTACCTAAATTTGCCTCCTCTATGTGTATCTACCAGTTTGACTGCAGCTGCGGAGCCAGGGACATTGGTCGTACAATTAGACAGGTCCATCATCGTATTTCCGAGCATCATTCGGCATGGTTATGCAAGGGACAAACAAGATCTATTCGTAGCTCTATTTTAGCACACATTGTAGACAGTGAACATAAAGTTGATGATAATACAGAATTTAAAATTATTTATCGCATTCCCACAAATCTTAATTTTGTTTTACGAGTTCGTCTTCTGCATTCAGCTGAAACCATAGGAATCCACCTGAAGAAGCCAAACCTGTGTGATCAGCCACTTTCCTTTCCTTGGCCATCGTTATATGAATGTATAAACTGGACTATATCGCACTTCCCTAAACCTTTAAAAATTATAATTGTCCAAATAATTTTTCCAACTACTTCATCTTTTGTTTTTACGAGTTGATCAAGGAAGGCTTGATATCAGTCATCTTTAATTAAATGTTATCATTGTTGCAATCATTTCTACCGTTTAATTTTTTGAATTATCTACCTTGGTTATTATCAAGCCCCGTGACATGTTAATATTGATTAATTATTGTTAACAAACATATCGTCATTTGATTGGTAAATTGTGTATTGTAACAAAAATGCTATGTATATATATTAGAGTAGAGCCACAGATGAGGATTTAATTGAAAAGTAAACATTTCTTCGATCAATATTTTTGCTTTCTAAATTACCGAACTATATTATCAACTCTTCAATGTTTTAAACATCGGTCGAAATAATTAGTAAATTCATCGATGTGAATATAATACTTTAGATAATAAGAGTAATGACCGCTTTGCTGTGGTAGGACTTTTATTCGTGTAAAGAGTAAATCGGTTGCTTTTTTCGATTAGAACAACTATTTTTTTCTATAAATAAGAAATACCAACATCATTGAAATTGAAAAACAAGAAGGAATGGATGTCACATTCTGTCATCATCACCTAGTACTACTCAACTAGAGTAGATAGTGGTGTCCTATTATCTAGTTTTACAGTCTCACAGTACACCTGTTAGATAGACTTTCATTGATACATTCAGGACTATATTGAAGAATTGAAAAGTCTGCCACCTGATGAGCAGTTGTCGAATATCACTCCTTGAACCCTCAGTATATACACTTAACCAGGTCTAAGCTTCTGGTGATAAAAAGATTGCTTATGTATGAATGCATACAACTTCACTTGACGTTTTCACCTAGAGAGTATGAATATGTGATAAATGCTCACATTGAATTAAAGTGTCATATCTACTATGCTACTGAATTTGAACCAAACTGAAATCACCGCATACACAATACGAAAGACACCAATGTCAAGTGCTTGTGTATTTTGAACGTGTGTGCAGGAAACAGTATTCACCACAGATCTTCTGTAGTAGCATTTCCCACACCTATCATTCTTCCCTTAAGTTCCAAATGGAACAGAAGGGTCCCAAAGCACATCTTCATGGTATTTTGCCCTCTGTCGTCAAATTTCCCGGGATCTACGACCGCCCACAATCTCCCAACTGCTCTTCACATGATCTCCTCCATGTCACCCTCGGACGATTAACTCATCGTTTCCCATTCGACAACCTGGCGTGTGGTATCACTTGACGGTTCTCTTAGCACACGCCCAAACAACTTCTGTTGCCTTCTGCATGTTTATGGGGTGGAATGTTCTTAACTGGTTGGTTGGTTGCCAGAGTCTTTTATTCTGACTGGCCATGTGATCTTTAATATTGAACGAAGGCATGCGTTGATAAAAGCCTACAGTCGAATGCATCAGAATCACTATTGGAATAGTTTTTGTTCAATTAACCATCTTACAGTTATGGTATGGAGCTTCCCGTCTCTTCAATTTAAACTGAAATGATTCGCTTTAACAGGTCTCAACTTTAACCACTAACTTATCACTACCATCTAATTTTTCCACATTTATAATTAAAGTCTACTTTTATATGTGCGTACGTATCGTTTCATTACATAAAGCGACAGAAAATCGATAATTTAGACTTATAACCAGCAGTGTTTCTTTGGAACGGGAAAAGTCTGTTTTTTCGGACACTTTGAATAATTCCATTACCATTGTCTGACAACACAACCAGTTTAATAATAAGGCTAACCTTGTCACAAATAGTTCATTTACCCACTAATCAATTGCTCTTGATTTCTGAATAAATCTCTGTCAGTAGCTGATTATTTGTTTACAATGCCTGAGAACCAACTTATCTTGAATTCCGTAATGAATTTTCACCCCTCCCTCCTTCAAAACTTAGATATCTTGTTACTGATATCTATTAGTTGTTTGTGTTGGTGACCCTTAACTTCTTAAATTCACCCCCGTCTATACCTAAAACTGATTAACTGAAATAACCATTTGATTGGTAGAAATGTTGATGTAAGAAACTATATATTAGTGTAGGTACAGCGGATGATGAGGAACTAATTGAAATGGAATATATTTCTTCGCTTAATCTGTTGTTTTTTCTAAATGCGTAAATGGGAATTTGGAGATTACAAGCCATCAGCTCATTGAAACTCTCTTTGATTCCATTGAATTTGAAGGTGTATCATCAGTACGCAAATTTTATAGATCGAGATAGTAAAGCATCCGTTTAGGAATCTGACAGTTTTCAACTTTGCTTCATTTAAAGTTTAATGATGAATTGACTTCACTTAGAGAACCAATGAGTACTGACAGCTCACCTCATGATCTGAGGGTTCTGGTTCCGATCCCCAATGGAGTCATGGGTGTGTACTTCTGAGAAGCCTCCAACTTGGACGAAACATCTGTAGAGCACTCCTTAGTTTTCAATGATTCTCTAACTGAAGTCAAACCTGAAATCAATCAAATCCCTGGGAACCAACACTTGAGGACTTTACTTCAGACATAAAATACAGTTATTCCATACTCTTCAACCTTAAAGTTTTGCAAAAAAATTCAGGAGATTGAACAAAAAACTTCGAATTTCGTTATACAATAGTTTTATTTCTTCTTGTTAGACGCAAGTATTCACATATAAAGAGACAGTTATAAAAGAAACAAAAGTTAAATATACAAATTATGGGAAATAGATTAAATTAATTTCAGTTGTTCAATTTCATCACGAATCAACAAGTTTTTCGACCTATTTTGAGACCCACGATCGCACCAGAGATCGAGCACTGGACTTTCAGATTACCAGATCAAGCTCGTTGACCATTCAACCCACTTTGAGTGGAATTCATCGACTTTGTCAAGTTGTGATATAGCGCTACCCTCACCAATGTCTTCAATGGGCATCCGCTTCACCTTGGCATGGTGAACCGCATTGGTGACGACTTCGAGAACCATTTTTTATCACTTTCCTTGCGATTCATAAATAAATTGCTTAGAGGACATAGAAGTTGTAGAAAATAATCAATTGTGTCTAAAAAAACGCTAATTATGCTATTTAAAAAAGTGTTTAATGTGTTCCAATACCAATGAGATAAAATCCAAATCAACAGTCACACTGAACAGTTCCCACTTTAGTAACAGTTCAAAGCAAAACTTAACACTGAATGGGAATTCGTTATGGATGGATGATACAGTTTTGAAAGGAAGGCATTTATAGTCTACAAAAAACAAACGGCTAAAAGTTTATGGCTTTGTCAAATGAATGACACAAATTCGATTTTCTTGTAGAACATAAGTTTCTCCAAAATCGAAAAGGATACGATAGGCATCAACAAGCACAGAACCTCACCTTTTAATCATATACCAATTGATTTGGAACATGTTATATACCCTACAGACAGGGTGATACATTTATCGTGTATGAACTGATGATACTAACTGGTTAAATAAATCTCGATATATATATATATGTGTGTAGTGACATTTTAGCTCATAACAGTCTAATAGCTGAAAGTCAAACATGTTGTAGGAGGCTAAGGTTAACAACTTCCACGTTGTGCATATATTTTCCCTCAGACAGTTTTTGTAAACACTAAGATATCTGTCAAAATGTTTGTTTACTAGACACCTTCCTTTAGGCCAAAAATAACCAATAAAACAAAAAAAGCATGACTTTAAAAAAAAATAAAATATATGCATATTTAAAATGGTCAAGATAATCACAAGAAGCAATCTATCTCATGAAGACAAAGAAATTCATAATTAGCGTCAAATGACAGAATACACGCAAACACACCCACACACGCAAAGCTAATCTCATATTTTCCCTAGTACTTCGTTTTATATGTACAGTATGTTGATATACATAATATAAATGACCACATTGTATGTTAGTATAACACTGCATGTTGGTTACTCACCCACCCACTCATCCATAGAGAATGCCATAAAATAGAAAAAGTATGAATAATGAAAGACAGTTTGTAAAAAGCAGAAACGCATCTCATTTTACCATACTGACAGAATGAAGTAAAGAAATGTGTATATGTGTATGACAAGTGAATTGACTTTCAACAATTCTGTATAATTCTCATGTTTCTGTATATATATAGGTATCATGTTTCACTGGTATTACTACCCGACTGTACACTGGAGGTTGTTGGTATCGGTGTCCCAGATGTTATTGTCGGCAAGCGTTTTCTACTCTTTCGTGCAGATAAAGCTGCTATAATCCATTTCATATTGATAAGCATCATTTTCAGAGCTTTTGTCCAATTTTCTTCAGAATTACCATTCCATCTAATAAATAATAATAATAAAAGCATAGGGAACGTAAATTCAGTCGAAGCTATTAATTTCTGCTAGTGAAACATATTTTGAAATAGTAACAATAATTATGTTTTTCGAGTTAGACCAAGGACTAATGCCTTGTACCCGGAAAGTCCTGGGTCCGAACCCCAGTGGGCGCATACTTCAATGATTCCCAAACTAGGATGAAACAGCAGTCCATTGATCCCTGGATTTCAGTGGTTCTCTAACTGAAATCAGTGCTTGATTGAGCTTTAAAAACAAATCAATTCCTTATAAATCAAATCTTGAAAAAAATCATATTAATGGTTATCATCAAATGCTTCTAGATAGCAGTCTTTATAGCACATCTCTAAACTATAGACTAACAGTTCAGTTGAAATGTGTATCAAAATCTGAGCACCAAGTAATAATCAATGTGTTGAACTTTTATCCCTTGAAAAACAAATTAATCAATAAAGCCAGTGTAACACACAGTAAACAATCTCCCAAAATTATTCTCCTAAAGCTTTCATCACATTTCACAATGAATGCTGACCTTCACCGCTTACGTTGACTGATTCAACTGAAATGACGTGGTCAAGCATTCAACTGCCATTTGGCACGTCGTCGTGTGTTATGTTCAGTTGTTCGTGTACACAAACTTATCTAGGCAGACATCATTGCTCTACATTTCTTATTCTGAAATATATTTCGTATTTAAGGTGATCATCAATTTGTTGTTATAATTTGATTATCAAACAATTAGCTGGTGTCTAAGGTGAACAAGTACACACAAGTATATCTGATGAATATCGCGTACGTTGGAGTATGTATGTGTAGACACCCTTTGGTTTCGAAACCATCAAACAGATGTCACAGTTCTTAAAGATCTTAAGCACTACAAGGTTTTAATTGATTTCGTATATACAAGTTTATTTCTTCTTCATTATCTTTTCCTTATAAGAAATAATATATGCTCGCATTGAGAGTGTAGTCACACAAAAGTGAAAGAAAATATCCAATCAAAAAGACTATCGCAATTTACAGGTTGAAGTTTAACTTCAATACTTTAGGAAGAAACAATATGTTTGACTGCTTAAGTGACAAATGTAACCAACCCAACTTGCAGTCTTTCGTCTTACGTTACGAAAGTTTGTGGAACTATTCCGTCTAAATCCTGATTAATTTTATATATATATATATGTTACTGTTTGCCGACGCATTCATGAACCTCCCCTAGCAGGTAGTAAAGCTGTAAAAGAGGAAAGGTGGTGGTCGGTCGGTCGGGTAAGGTCAGCAACACCAACCTGTCATAATAACACAAGAGCTACTGAGACTTCCAAAAGTGAAGTCATATATGTTCTACTTGGAGCATAAAGTAATGAAAATACATAAATAAATAGAAGAAGTATTATCTCCAATGATCTTCCTGATTGCTGTAGACTGGATAATGCAACAGACAGTGGCGAGCAACGAGGAAACAGGCATAAAATGGACCCACACGAAAAACTTGCAGGACGTGGACTTAGCCGATGATATATGTTTGATTTCCGACAAACTGGAAGATATGCAAGTGAAAAACAAAAAGTTGGCGATAGAAGAAGCATCCAGAGAAGACAGGACTTCAGGTGAACATAGAGGAAACAGAGGGAGGTGATGAACATTCCTGGCCAACAGCAACAACAACAGACAACAATCAGAATAAATGGGAAAAATCTGAGAGAAGCAACCTCATTTATCTACTTGGGAGGCATCGTTTCAACTACAGACAGGATATCAAAGTGAGGATAGGGAAAGTAAGGCAAGCTTTCATTACTATCAAGTTTGTGTGGAGGTCAACAGCACTCAGCATGAAAAACAAGGTCTGGATTTTCAACTTCAATGTGAAGTCAGTGCTACTTTATGGACCAGAGACTTGGCGCCGCGTCACGAAGGGCACTTCGAGCCAAACTGTAAACCTTCATCAACAGCTGTCTTCGCTCAATACTGCTCAAGATCAGATGGCCAGAAAAGATCAGTAATAGGGAGGGATTTCTGGGAGCGAACCAACCCAGCAGGAACCGATTGTGCAATAAATATACAGGAAGAAATGGAGGTGGATTGGCTGGCCATACTCTGAGAAAACTATCAAGTGATATCACACGCCAGGCTGTCTAGTGGAACCTGAATGGGAAGCGGCGAGTTGGTCGTCAGTGCGAGGGTTACACGGAGAAGGAGGTCATATGAAGAGGAGATGAAAGCATGTGGGCAGATGTGGAGCCAGATGAAGACTTTGGAAGAGAACCGAACGCAATGGAGACGTGCGGCTGAAGCCCTATGTTCCTCTAAAAACTAAAGGAAAAAATAATTGATGAATAATAAAAATTCACTTAAAAGCATTAAAACAGTATACCCCACTCAACTGATACTGGTTAACATGATAAGTTAAGAATTATGCGTTGTTACAAGAAGGTAATTGTTAGATTTCTATAGATCTGTATAGACTGTTATAGTATTTTTAATGCCTATCTCAAATTGATATATCTTTAAAGGTGTATTAGCAGAAAGCGGATTATATAATTATTAAAAGTCTACTACTGACCTGATTGAATAAACTTGACCATCAGAATCTTGTAGTTTTCCTTTATCTTTAATACGAAAAGGTAGTTGTATGTTAGATGAATGTTCAATTACGCATTGAACTTGATTTACACAATCGAGGAAATTTATCATAGCTGTATCGAATCTATTGTTTTTAGAAAAAAGATAGAAGGAGAGAGGGAGGAAGAGAAAAACACGGGAAGAACGCTAATTACTAATAACTCTTGAATTTTTGTGATAATGATTATTTTAACACAAATTACAAGTGTAATAGACAAGGCAGGGGGGATGGACAGTAGATCGATTGACGTTATATAATCAAAAGATTTCTGTTTTTATCAAGCTTCGGTTTACAGGGATCTGATTGATGACAGGATTGATTACGAGTTGAAAATAGTTCGAGAACTGGTGAAGAGCCCTAAACTAGAGCGAAACAACTTGTGCAGTACTCTGCTTAGATTTCTCATGTTTTTCTAACTGATGTCAGCTTGTGACCCAATTTATAATCAATAAAATCCCTGCAAACCAACAACTGATATTTAATCTGATGCTCAGTAGCGACTGCCCTTATGCAGAAAGTTACCCCCAGTTTCAGTAGGAATTCGTAAACAGAGGGGTCCACCAATTTAGGTAAGAGAACAATTACCCTCTAATAGACGGTGATGGCACTTGATACATTGCAAATTGGAGGAAGTGAGAATTCATAGGTCAGTGAAACAGATGTCCCAGTAACTGAATGGTCTACAAGCTCGTCTTATTTCTAGAAGATTTTCGAGTTCGAACCCCGGTGGTGGTGTACTATCCAGTTTTTCTAACTGATGTGAAGTCAAACTGATCAAACCTCCCTATTCTTAGTTATTAGCTGTCGATATAGGGACAGGGGAATTACCCCCCTCGTATACACAACAACAAAAAAACTCGAACAACACCTACTACTGAGTGAAGATAAGAAATAGCTGCGCTTATAATAGAAACATCAAACACACTACACACATAACGAGCTCGCCTTGTAACCAGAAGATCCGGTGGGTGTGTATTGATGAAGAGTCCTAAATTAGGACGAAACAGCTGTCTACTACTCACTGTAGGTCTTCCAATGGTTCCCTAACCGATGTCAGTTCATGATAAAATCCTGTAACCAATCAATCAAATCCCTAAAAACCAATACTTGAAAATAATTCAAGTTACCCTGGATACATAATATATATGCGGCGTATTGTGTGCACAATCAAATCTAAAACACTTCACTGACTGTATGAAAATCCTAGGTATAAGAAATTATGTAATAGTAGTGTTAATAATAACAATAATAATAATATGCGTAAAATATGCTAACTTACTTGCCAGCGCTTAACAAACGCATCCCACCTGTAGTATAATACAGTGGAAATTCTTTAGATATTGATAATTGAATTATTTTTGATTGACTTCCCATTGGTACAACACGATAACTGATTGGGTGTTGTTGTTAATTATTTTTTTATGATTATTTAGTTAATAGTTTGTACAAAGGGAATGGTAATTTAGGACAGAAAAATGAAAAAAAAGCAAATGTACTTTACACATTATTTATTATAGATTCAATTTATGAAAAATCAATAAATAGTTTGTACAAAAGAGCAGTCTTGTAATGCATATATATATACTCATGTACACATTCATGTGTTCGATTATAAAATGATTTTTGTTTGGTATATGAAAAATATATAACATTAGTACGAAAATATGCAAACCTGTCAGTAGGTAAAATGAATTGTCTGTTTTCAAGTTGATATTGTATTTTCAAGAGTTAAATTGTAGGGATTCGATTTGTTTCAAGTTTGGTCCCGGACTGATATCAGTTAGAGAACCACTGAAAACCAGAGAGTGCTGGACAGCTGTTTCCTCCTAGTTTGGGACTCTTCATCGGCATGCACCCACTGAAGTTCGAACACAGGATATTCTGCTTACAAAACAACTTCGTAGACCATTCAGTTACTGGGACCCAATTCAATGACCTATGAGTTCCAACTTCTACGAATTCATGACTTTGTCACACCCAACAGCCAATTAATTCTTAAAAAATGAATCTGATGATTGCCAGTGACTGACTGGGCTACAGGACGAAGTCGCTTGGAGTTCTAGTGAGCAGTCGTGACGACTGAGGTTCACTCGGTCTCGAGTAAGGATAAATACTCGCCAATGGCAATGGCTGGTGATTGTGCTAAAATCACGTATTGGCAGAAGCTGGAACTGATGGCCTGTTGCAAAGAGTTCGGCGGTTGAATGGTCTACGAGCTTGTCTTGTAGTAGGAAGGTCCTGTGTTTGAACCCCAGTATACGCATACTGACTGATGAAGAGTCCCAAACTAGAATGAAACAGATGTCCAGTACTCCCTAGTCTCCAAAGGTCTCCTAATTGATATCGATCCGTGATCAGTCTTGGAAGAAATCTTGTATTTCTTGCTGATATATTTTTTCCTACTGAAATGTTCGATCTCGTAAGTACGGATGCTTCAGAGGTAACTAAGGATTAACGGGCAATTATCTTGGTTGGTGGTGACTAGCAGTGGAGAATCCAGGATGCTCATTTCGTCCAATTTGAGATTTATGAAATGGATGTACCTACATTTCCCACTGAGTGATGCTTTCTTCACAGACTCGTACTCTGCACCTATCGTTTCAAACACCAAGAGTTCGCTGTCATGGATAATGCTTCGAAGTTTGTAAAGATGTGTGCAGAGTTCGAGTCTGTATGGACAGACATCACTCACTGAGAATGCAGCTGACGAGGACCAAATAGGACGCAGTAATCACTTTGAATATCCCTGGTAGTCACTACTAACTGAAATGAATTCCCAGTTCCTAATCTACTGTATGAAAGCCAAGTGGGTAAAAGAATCAACAACAGTACAATATCTACTGTATCGATGGTATTAGGGATAATGTGAAAGTTTTTATAGAAATACAATAAAAGCAATTTCAACTGTTGCGATAATCATTTAGCCATATTTAACATGTTATTTAATAATGAATAACGAATATGAAAATGTGGTACTTAGTCTTTTCAACAAATAGGTCACAGTGTTCGAACCCAGCTCTGACTGTTTCAACTTGGGTAACTTAGAGGGATCGTTAGCCGTTATACGGTAAGCGCGGCTTACATGAAAGATGTAATTCAGGTAAGTGGATTCAAACAACAATAACGAATATCACATCTTTCGAACGAGTATACAACTTCAGTAAAACACGCCACGTCATTATGAGTCAGTAAGATGAAATCTAGGCCTTTAACTTAGTATTATTTGTCACCTAACATGTCAGATTAATCGACTTATTTGTATTTCTAGAGCAATTTTCTTTCATTCTTCTAAATAATGTGGTCTGTGGGATTTCCATTAAACAGAAGATTAGTTCGGATATATATATATATATATTATAGCTTGACTCCACACAGTATTCCATATTAGTTTGTTTATTAGACGTATCACACAGTGAGACATCTCATAAACAAACTAATATGGAACTACTTACTACCACAGTGCCCAAGTTTTACACATATATCCACACAGTATTTTTGATACAAGAATGGAATTTTCAGCATGTGAGATACGTAGCCCAAATTTATCAGGCCGACTATTGATATTAGGTGAGCGTCAGCCGGGGATCGAACTCCGGACCATGTGCATGGTCGGCGAGCGTCCTAACCACTGTGCCACCGACGCATAAAGTGTAACTCATTAGCCAGTCCTAGGTCTAGCAAAAGAATGAAGGTTGGACATGAGGCTAGCCTCTCCACCCCCAGAAAACCAACCCAATCGCTACAGAAACCTCAATGTATAGGAAAACGGATTTTCAACACTAATGTCAAATCAGTTCTCCTATATTTTTCATCAGAGACCTGGTGTGTCACCAAAACCATTTCCAACTTTTATCAACAACTAACTATCTTCGATAGCTCAATTGCTCAACGAATATACCAAAGAAAATGCAGATGGAAATAAATACGATGAGGAGAACATTAAGTGACATCACGCGCCAGGCTCTTGAGTGGGATCCGAATGAAAAACGACAAGTTGGGTCTGTGTCTGAGGTTGAACTCGAAGAGCAGATGAGCGGCAGTCGTGGTACACAAGGTACACAAAGAGGACTGCAAAAAACATGATATAGTGGAGATGTACTGTTGAAGCCCTATGTTCCACTCGGGACTAGAGGGAATTATAATAATACATGCGTGATATTATAAAATGACACAAACAAAGGGATCATTAAAACAATGCTCATTTTATTCTACCTACTTTTGAAAAGTGAAATTTAACTTTTTTGAGATACACTGCAATAATAATGCACATTGACCCCAAGCTGCATTTATCTCTTCCCAACCAACCTGGACAAAAAAAAACAAAACACAGATATCCTCAACTAAATAACAGTTCGAATTATCAGAAACTGACTTAACGGTTAAGTGTTGAGAAAAATTCTTACAAACGAAGACAAGGAAAATTTGCTTTGAAATTTCTTTACAATACAATTCAAAAGATTGTTGCTTACTCACTATACAAAAAATTGAGAAAAACGGTGGTTTCCTCAGATAAAATATTCGTCTTAAACTGCTGAGTAATAATCAAGTAATGCGAGGTAACAATAGCAATACAATTAATGTACAGTTATCGTATGTGTTAAATAAAATTAGTGAATATGTAGTTAGATGAGAACATTTTATGATATTTTGAATGAATATGCAATCAGTGGAAAGGAACATAACAAGCACATACAATTATACAGAGATTCTACATTTTATTTGTTTCCTGTCTGTCGATTGGAACGTAGAAAGCTTCATCTGCACATCTCTATTGTCCTTTGTTTTCTACCATCACCTTTAACTGCCTAGAGGTTTTCATTTCTTCCTCATATAATCTTCTGTATGTCACATTCAGACACCCAAACTCTTTGCTTCTCCACCCGAGCGTCAGAAGTGTGTTGTTGCTCAACAGTCTTTTCAGCGTATGTTCAGTCTATGTACATTTTCTTCTGCAAATTCAATAAGCAATAGGTTCTTGGTAGATTGGTGATAGGACCCAGCATAAAAAAGTATACCGTCCTTTCTCACGAATCCTGTGATTTATCTTGTGATGGAGATACTATGTGAATGTATCATTTCTCATACACATATTGTGGTTCAGTGTGTGATCATCGTTTTTGGTCTGACCTTGGGCTTTGTCGAATCGCCAACCAATGAGAATAAGCATTTCCTTGTTGCTTATCCTTTTTCACTAGCTGTCTTATCTTTAGGATCGGGAGATAACAGCTACTGATGAAAGCGTGTAATATACTGTTGGAAATGCTTTCGGTGGCATGCACGCGTCAAATCTCTAAAACATACAGAAGCCTTGACTGATTTGATAATTAAACAGAATAAATACCTTGTTTTTCAAGTATTGGTTTGTAGGGATTTGATTGGTGACAGGATTTCATCATAAACTGACATCGGTTAGAGAACCATTGGAAAACCTGAAGGGAGTACCGGACAACTGTTTCGTCCTAGTTTAGGACTTTTCACAGAACGCACCCACCGGGGTTCAAACCCAGAACCTTCTGATTACAACGCGAGCCAGCTCTGGATCATTAAGCCATTGGGACCCTATCCAATGGCCCATGAATTCTAACTTCTGTCAATTCACGACATAGAACGACCACTAGCCAATGTCTTCGGCGAGTATCTGTCCTCATACCCAACCTGCTGTATCCTACTGGTCACCACTTCCCACTAGAACCCCAGGAAATTACCTACCTGAAAAGGGACAGTTGCTACTGAGCACCTCATTGATATTGAAGTATTGGTTTGTAGGGATTTGATTGATTGGTTACAGGATATCTTGTTTCTTGTAATGATTCTAGAGTGATGAACGCCTGTCTTATCGATTCCGGCACGCTTTCACAACCTCATTTTTACCGGTTGTAGTTGAAACAATGATGCCGAGGTCAGGTAAACGAAATAGACAATTTCCTTTTGATTCCTCCCATTGACTGTGCTTGAATTTTTATATTAAATGGATATCCTCATCATTTTTATCTTCTCCATGTTATCCCAAGTCCTGTCTTTTCTATCAACTGACTGATTTTCAGTTTAATGTCTTCAAGTTTGTACAAAAGTGGGACATCGATTAGCCGCAAAATGTAGATCTTCGAGAGTCCTTGTGTCGGTCTAGTGTCTACTCACTCCCCACAGTCAGTTGCTTGATGCAGTCCACCACAGTGAGGAAGATCATCAGTTGCAGCAGACAGCACCTGCAGTTTGAAAATCTGATCAATCAGACAAAGGACCTGATAGCAAGTTCACTAGAAGACCTAGATTATTTCAAGTCATCATTGCTAAATTGTGCTCATCAGTACATGAAATCGAAACCGAAATTGCTCCAGCATCTCACGAATGAACATTTCATTCAATTAAAGGAGTTGAAGAAAAATGAGAATATCCTACTAACACACGACCAGATAAGAATGCAAGGATTGTGATAATGGATCAGAAAGATTATATTGACAAAATGCAAAACAACCTGTCTGATGAGACAAAATTTCAGAAACCTGAACGTGAGAAGAATAAGACAGAAATGATAGAGGAGAAAAATCACACAGGTTCTGAAAGTAATATTATTACGTTGGACTAGTAGTTGTAACTTACAGGACGATTAGGCAACCGGCCAAGATGTAGACCATTTATCACGCCAATATGACCATCATACCAAATAGGAAAAGCAACATTAAGCACATTTGTACGTTGTAACCGACGTAAATGACTCCGAGCATAGCTGAGTCGAGATTCTAAACACTGCATTTCTTCTTCAGCTTCCATTAAAGCTAATTTTTGATCATTGTATTGAGTTGTAGCTCTAATCGTATAGCGATAAAAATGACAACATAATACATGTAATAATAATAATGCATAAATACTATCAAATACAAAATAATTAAAGAGTTATTTAATAAGTGAATTAGGTGAGAAGTTTACACTTATGTGTTGTTAAGTGTTTACAAAGAGTGAATGCACTTGCGCCATTGAGAACGACTTTGAGTTATATCATCAACAGTCTTTAAAGATTGGTTCTTAGCACCTGAATGACCCAAACCAAACAGTCGCCACCTCCCTACGTGGCTGGTTAAAGCCAACTGACAGTAGTTTGATGGATTGATGACAGGTTTTCGTTTGACCACTTCTAACCTAACCCTATGTCATCTAACATTCCATGATGAGGAAAGCGCTGCCTCGGAATGCATAACATCTGCTCTAAAGATCTCAATCGAAGTACCTTCAAAACTTCATCAATTCGCTTTCTCTTCCTACCTAACTTTCTCCGCCCAACCTCAATATTACTCACCATAAACTGCCGCCTAACACAGGGGATAAAATGTAAGCATCTGTGGTAAAAGGCAGCTAACCTCTTTATATCCTCCACTTTCAATGGTCATGTTTCATAGCCATTAGGAATGGCAGAACAAAGTGTACTGCGCAGTACAGACGTCTTCTGATCAATAGTCAGTTAAGACACCAGCAATCCTGCTGACCTAATTTTACTATCAAATATCCAACCACGAAGAACACTAAACAGTTTGAATCTTCATCATGAGCTACAAATCTCTTCTAATACCACAGAGTATTGATCATTCGATTATCAAAAAGAAGACATGATATGAGTGAGTGACTACTTAAAATAATTTTCGTTATCATAAAATTTAGTTTCTTTATGATACGGTGAGTGACATGCTGTTGGTTGTTCTACAATGAATTTTGAACTACCGGCGGTTTAATCGACAATTCCTTCATGCTATGAGTAGTTTCTTCCAACAACTAGTTCAGATGAAATGACCGATCAACTCGATGATATACATAAATATACTAAATATATATCATTTATAAGTTGAAAGTGATAAGTATTCAGATAACGTAGCTGTAGAATTTTCCAAGAAACATATAAAATGAAGGTGATAAGTGTGCTAAAAAGATGTACTTTTCATCGTCAAGAACGGAAAACGATACGCACAGAAGTGCAACAGTTCAAATGACTGACTATTACCACCACTAGTAAAAACACAAACTTAAGTTTAACAAAAAGAAAACAATAGCATAAACAAACAAATGAGTATATAAAACAGAAGGGGATGTTTCAAAAGGATAATAAAAAGTACAATACGAGTGATAAACACATTTGTACTGTTGGATTTTCATCACAAACCAACATCAGTTAGAGAGATTCTTGAAAACCAGTCAGGAGCACTGGATAGATGTTTCGATCCATCTTTAGAACCTTTCACAGTTCGCACCAATGACACCACTAGGGATCGAACCCAGGACACTCAGGTAAAGAGAACAAGCTCTTTACCCATTTAGCCATTTAGGCAGGAACGCAATCACCATGAATTCTTACTACATCAACTCGTAATAAAGAGCTACCCTCACTAATGCCTTCAATAAGTATCGAATTCCCCTTGGCATAATAGACTTAACTGGTCACGACTTCCCACTGCAACTTTAGGAAATACATCCAGTAAACATCGGTCAGCTAGCGACTCGTATTCATTGATATAGCGATATAACTTGGGCACTGTGATAGAGTATCACACCATTATGCATAAATATGGTTTTGATAAATCACAGTGTTATACAGTAATATTTACTGTAGAGAGAGAATAATGAATAAAGAATATGGTTAGTTTCGATACAACTAGTCTTTACACTAATACTAATATACCATTCAATATGGCCTTAGAAGCAGTTAAAAGACAACTAACTGCAGATCATGAACTCACTCATAGGATGAAGTTACCCATTCAGGAAATTATTTCCTGTGATTCGATCATTGCGAAATGTAATACAATACAATTAAAAGTAACTATTACACTTATATACATATATATATATATATATATATATATATATATAAGCTACTCTGCGCATAATATTGAAGCTTATAAAACGACATACAACTGGTTGATGGAGATGAGCACTTGTAAACCTCTCTCACATCAACCAGTAGTTATTACCACCTACATCGAAGTCATCTAAACTTAGGCTGGCAGTTCCCCATGTGAATGAACCGAGCTCATCAGCGGTGTACCCGGGAGTTTGACCCAGCTCAGAGAGCCAAATCAGTCCGAACCACCAAATTTCTGGCTAGCTACTTGGGTGAACACTGGTAACACCATAAACCGAACTCGCCAAACGCAATTTACACCGTTTGAGATAAGATCTCACCACAGTTTTTCCTTGGAAAGTAAAATAATTCAGATCACAATTCATGATCTGCTTTATACCATAAACGGTAATTAAAAAAGCAAGCATAAATCAATATAAATATACTACACATTTCAATCAACCAATAGTTTATGGAGTTATGTCTGGTTTCTTGATTACCAATCATGGTATCAAGAGGATCACATACTACTGTGATCGGTGTCTGATTAATTTCGGTCCCCAAAGGAAACTGTGGTAGAATTTCATCTGTTCAAACTGTGTAATTTGAAAATCGTAAACTAGATTTATGCTATTGAAGTGCCAATAATACAAACAAATAATACGATTAGGAAAAATATATATATATATGTGTATACTGACCTATCTAGCTCTTCTGTACGTCTTTCCAACTCTGCTGTATCATGAATAATTTGCTTATCTAATTTTTCACTTTCAAGTAGAAGTTCATTCAAATTTGCCTGTAGCATACTTAATGTCTTTTCAAGTTCTTTAACATTTGTACCACATTTTTTACTATTTGGTTTTATGTTTAACTTTTTCAATTCTGCACTGATTTTATCATCAACAGATGTTGAATTATCATCATTATTGCCGCCGGCGTCTTCATCATCATCATCATCATTGTCACCAGCATTGTCAAAATAATTCTCACTATTGTCGTCTTCTCCATCAAAGGCATAACTTAGTAGCATAGAATCAATCAATGCAGAATCATCATCGTCATCATCATCCTCACCGGACATCTCATCATCATCATGCCGATCACCATCATTATTGCATTTCGGCTTATCATCACTTTCATGAATCACAGCTGAAGTAGAACTATTGTTACTAGTAGTCTTTTCATCAACTGAATCATCCTGTTGTTTTTTGCTGATTTTCACTTCGCCGGATGAAAGATTAAGTTGTTTATGCTTTGCAGATTTTATTTTAGCAGTTTGTTTAGCTTTCAGCTTGGCTTCAATTTTACCAGCAGTTGAATCTAAATAGGATAAATAAAATCTGAAAATTCAAGAAAAAAGATAAAACCTTGTGTTGTAATTTCTTTCTTTCTTTTTTGTTTATTAGACAAGAAAAGCACATATATTGTTGACAGGTTGATGAAAACAAATGACTTTTTTTTAATTTGTATGTTTTAATTTGTATTCTAGACAACTTTCGAAATAGTAAAATTAAAGTCTGTCTACTTCAATGAAGAAAATATGCATTGGAAACAAGATTAATAATAATAATAATAAAGCTTTTATTGGTCACACTCATCAACCTGAAACCAATCTGGAAATCTTCGTCACTCAGAATCAACAACAAAATGATTCGGATTTTCAATACAAACGTCAAGTCAGTCAGTTCTTCTATACGGATCAGAAAGTTGGCGGGTCACAAAGAATATTTCCAACAGCCTGTTGCACACCTTTATCAACAGCTGTCTTCGCTCTATACTGAAGATCAGATGGCCGGCCGGAAAGAATCACCAACAAGAAACTATGGGAACAAACAAAACAAGAACCAATCGTTCAACAAATATGCAGGAGAAAGTGGAGAGGGATTGGACACTCGCTGAGGAGGCCGCTGGGTGACATCGCGCATCAGGCCATCGCTCGAGTGGAACCCGAAAGGGAAGCGGCGAGTGGGACGTTCAAGGGTGACATGGAGGAGATCGTGTGAAGAGGAGTTGAAACAGCATGGACTAACATGGATGCAAGTGAAAAGTACAGCAGAAGACAGAAGCAAGTGGAGACGTGCAGTTGTGGCCTATGTTCCACTTGGAACCCAAGGGAACAATAATAATAATAATTTATATCAGGTAATAATATTAACACAGTACAGAAATTCTCTGTGTATTTAATTTCAGAAGTATTTCCTCCTCCTACAGGATCTGACTGACTGACTGACTGGTTTCGACGCAGAACTTTGCATCGATATGGAGTGGTTTCAGTTGCCACACTCCCTCCATGTACCACACAGAGCAAGAGAACTGAGTAGAGAAAGATTCAAAGCAGAGATAACAAAGAGAAATATGAGGCAAAAAGAATAGTAATATGGAAAAAAAATATAATTATGTTGGATATTATAAGTCACATGGAGTGGATGCATCTGCGCCATTCAGAACGATTTCGAGCCATATCACCAATTGTCTCCAGAATTCATTGGTTTTTACCATCCCGAGGACCCTAACCAGTCAGAAAGTCTACACCTCCCTACATGACTGGCTTAAACTAACTGTTGTGGATTTCATTGACTGATGAAGCCATGCCTTGGTTTGACCACCACTGGCTCTTTTCCAACCTAATCATACGTCAGCTAACATTACCCGTCGTGTACAGGATCTACAAGTATAGTAATAATAATCTCTGTAGTATACCATATGACACAGTCTTTTAATATCTGAAAAAAGATCCCATTCTCTATGATTTTTTTCCTTCATTCTCTTCCAGAACTATACAACATTTTATTGTTGAAAGTCAAATGAAAATGTGCGCTATTTTATGTGGTCAATGATCAGTGGATATAAGTGAGTGATTAAAACAATTAAAAATGAAGAAAAGTTTAAGCATTATGTGACAGAAGGGAATTTCGGTAGTCTTGGCTATATCAACAACATAAAGCTAGAACTTAACATACTAAAATAATTTCTACGATTCCATTCTTTACACTCGATTTAATCTATTATGTAATTCACGAAACTTGTTTATTTCATTTTGTTTCGTCTGATTTCACCCCATGAAGAAGTTAAACTCTCAGCATCGAAAGACTGCGATCCACTAATCATTTGGAAAATGTGATTTTTACGTATGGAATACGTATATAATTAAGAAGCTAATGAATACAATGGCATGAAACTGATACACAGGATACCTTTCCCTGAAGTGTGACATAAATGCCTCCTAGTTCTGCACTGGAGTGTCAAACAGAGTAACTGAACCTGTTATAATCTATTTCGTCAGTTGAAATGAATTCGTTGTTAATTTTTAATGGACCTGTCGCTAATTGATGTGATCTCTCATCGACAGTTGATATGACCGAGTGGACTTAAGCGTGGGTATTCACCCATGCTACCTTTTGCTTCAGTGAGCCTCGTAAATATCAAAAGATAAAGACTGGTCTGTGACTGTTAGGATACGATTTTATTAGGAAAAACACATCATATTTATGTATTTTTTTACCACATTAAAATTGGCCCAAGGCAGTGAAAATGGATTGTTTCAATTGATAGGCGATTCAGTTAAGGTATACGAGAAATAAATATTCTAATTGGTTGGCGATTTGACCAAGACCAAGGTGGGAAAAATGTGATGAAATTTTACGGTCATCCGATCACACCATGGATCATACGATGATTATTGTTTCAGGCCAATTCCTATCAGAACCACATTCGATATGCAAGTATTCGTCCAAGTCTTCTAATTCTAACCCCAACCCTTAACTATCTCTAGACCAATTCTAACGCGAAACTATCCTTAAACTAACCTCAATCTAACTCAGACCAACCCTAATATCTTCCTTGTTAGGTTAACCTAACCCTAACTTGACCTTAGCTAAAACCTTAAATTAATCTTTTCCAAAACTAACCTAAAAACTTTACCATATTGTCCCCCTTAATATCATAACATTTCATTGAGCTATAGTGGTGAAGATTTTGTAGCTCAGGTGGATGATTTTGGTATCTTTGTGTACTCTGAGTATTAGGCATATTTTATTCACGACCACAGCATAATTTACCCAGTCTCATTAACTTGCTGACTGGGCGTTACAAGGTTATTGGTGAGGTCAAACCTCTTAGGGGAGTAAAGTTTGCCTTAACCTATTTCCTGTTTTCACATTCTAACATATTTTGAAAAATCCTTATTGACGATACTTCATACATCTCATCTAATTGCATTTGACCTGATAAATTCAAATGTTCACATTTAGAAGTGTACTTGATCTTCTCTATCACCTATTTACTCATATCTACTATGCTATGTATTGAACCTACTTTATTCATTCAAATTTCTAATCAACTTGTGATTCATAATCATTTAAACCAATATTGTACTGTCGGAAAATCGTTGATGCATACGTACACAGCACACGTGCTTGTATGTTATCTGTTTTGATACATGTACAGTCACAAATGTAGAAGAATGAGAATGAAAACGTCGAGAGGAGGGTCAATTTTCTTCGCTGAAGTCCTTATCTCATACCGCAATGGGATTAATAATTCAAAAAATATAAATTACGTTGATTTGCGAACCTGTGTGCCAATAGCTGAGAACCTCAATTAACATTCATTGAGACCAAAGTTCAAAGTTTAACAATAGCTATTGATACTACTTTCTGTGAAGTATCAACTCACCAAAGCCGCTTTAGGTCAATTTGACGAAGAAGAAACAATATACATATGAATACAAAGTCGAATCACTTTATCAACACTGACTGACTGACTGACTGATATCAATAAAGAAGTTTGCACTGATGTGCAGTAGTCCGAGTCGCCACACTTCACTCAACAAACAAAAGAAGAGGAGAAAGTAAAAAGAAATGCGAAACAGAGACAATAAAAAGAGATATGAGGCAAAATCAATGGTAATATCGAAGAATAACATAGTTTTATTGGATATTATAAAACACAAGGAGTCGATGCATCTGCGCCATTGACAACGGTTTTGAGCCATATCACCGATTGTCTCCAGACTTCATTGGTTTTCACCATCCCCAGGACCCCAACCAGTCAGAAAGTTTACACCTCCCTACGTGGCTGGCTTAAACTAACTGTTAAGATTTCATTGACTGATGAAGCCATATTTTCGTTTGACCACCACTGGGTCTTTTCCAATCTGATCAATCCTATGTCAGCTAACATCGCCCATCGAGGAAGGCGATGGCTAAACATGCATGCATAACACATGTCCTAACCATCTCAGTCGATGTAACTTCACAACCTCGTTGATTGATTTCTCCTCCTTACCTAACACTCGACCGAAGCCTAACCTCAATATTGTTCTACTAATTATACCACTTCACACGGGATATAGAACTCAGGCACCTATGATCAAATACAGCTAGTCTTTTCATGTCCTCCAATCTCAATGACCATATCTCACAGACACAAGGGAGGACGGAGTGGACTGGTGAGCAGTATACACGCCCTTTGGTCGATAGCCGAATACCACGTCTACGCCAGAGACGGCGTAAACTGGCATATGCGAACCGAGCCTTCTGTATCCGTGCTGAGATTTCGCCAGAGATCAACTCGCCGGTATTGGCTGATGCAACTTTCCAAATAAGCGAAGTAGTCAACGTGCTCTACCATTTTATCAGCACACACGGTAGGTATGCATGAGAAACACATAGAATCATAAAAAGGTCGATTCTGTCTCTGTCTGTCTGGATTCAACATAGAACTTGGCACCGAAGTGCAGCAGTTCGAGTTGCCACGTTCCAAATAGCACACAAAGGTAGACGGGAAAAGGAGAGAAGAGAATCAATAGAATTTAGATAAGTATAAGATTGAAACAGAATGAGTAATGGTAGAAAGGAATATGAAGGTTAAAGGTCGATTATCAACCTATCGAACTGTGATGATAAACGGAGAGCTACTTATCCCTGACCAATACGATAGGTGGTCATTACCTGTGATAATTACAGTCATACGATGATGTGATGATTAGTAGCTAGGTGTCGTATTTCAACGAGTGTCTAGTAATGCAAAAGGTCGTTAGTTCGACACCTGTCTCAAATCGGGATTTTCATTTTTTTTCAATTCTAACAGAACAAACCACCACCAATCGATTTTTTCCCAAGAAATACAACGAAAATATTATTACAATAATAGAATAATTGACTTACTGCAAGCACTTCATTTCCTCTTCTTGAAATTCTAAACACTGTTGCTTAGCAAGTAGTAAGGTGTCAGCACATTCTTGGCATAATGGATGGTCAACTTCAGTACGACCGCTTAAGACATCAAACAGACAAGCATTCACCTAAAAAAAATAGTTAGTGATGTATTACAAATATTAAATTCCAACAAAATGTAATAAGCATTGAAAAAAACCAACACTCAAATTATATTCATCAAATAAATTCATAAAAAAGTTGGCATAAAACTAGAACTTAACAGTGTGATAATTCGATCGACTCAACATTTGATGAATGTAAGTACATATGTATGTCCACTAACGCTCTACCAGACATTATTATCAGACATCAATAAACTAACCTACGGAACAAAACTATCGTACATGAAAGTTTTTGCGGCCTAGAAAACCGACCGACCGACCGAGAATAACGGATAAACAGGTGGAGAACCGTTCTGTAAATAAACATGAGTTATAAGTTTGTCTAACAGCTGAAAATGGCCAATAAGAAAGCAGATATCAAAAATGCGACAAAAGACTAAAAAAAAGAATATGAAAACTGTAATTGAAATCCTGAACGGAAAAGTAAAAAATTAATACTACAGACAGTTTAGAGAACTAATAACAAGACCTCATATTAACAAACCAAGGTGAAAAATATGAATCAAATGATATGATAAGAAGTTGAAGAAAGTCAAAAAGATGAGAACTCGAACTCCAGTAGTCTGAGAAATTTCAATGGGTACTTCACGCGTCCTACATAACATTAGAAGTGATGCACAAGTCACTAGTCAGATATATACACTACAGATTCTTTGAAAATGAAGCCTCAAGTTAAGCCTCAACTTAGAACTCCGGCTTGTGCGACGACTTACTGTTACAGAGTTATTTTGGACACTAACATGTTCAACCTTCCTCGGGTAATGGATAGGATAAATTGTCAAAAACTGTTCAATTGAAAGGTTATCTCTCGTTGATCCCGGTGTTCTTGCATCGAGTAGATAAGGTGAGCCTAAATAATATTCAGGTGTATCCTAAATATTTTATTCCTCGTATTCTCTCAGTTTTATGAAACTCATCTAAGCTTTACCGTAGCCTCAAGTTTTTCAGGATGTAGACCCAGGGAAGTTACTGAAGGAATTCGCGACTTGTCACAGAGGTTGTCAGCGTGCAGTGAAAACCTTGTTGGGAGGTCATTTGAAGACTACCTACAACAGTGTGCAAGAAAAGGACACGAAGGAGTCGTTGAATAACGTCCTCGAGTGGCTGACTTCAGAGCTGGACATCTGTACAGACAGGCAAGGGGCATTACATAGATTTAGCAGCCATAGACTCCTTCAAGATGGCAATCCAATGGCTTTATTGATAACGTTTAAAAGCTTGTTTTGGACACTTGTTACCCACTTTAGACAAATATTCGCAAGCGCAGTTTACTAGCTTCCCAGTTGTCGCCCTTCAGGTCCAGTTAATGGCTGTAACACATTCATGGATGTCGCTAAACCGGTGAATGTAACGAGACAATTAATAAGTAGAACGGTTACAACAGTGATAAACAAATGCCAAGGAACCAAACAGATAGGACAATAGAGCTCAGAACTGATGGAGCAGGTGACTGTCATTGGAACAAGAGTAAACCAGAATGACAGATGATTCGTCTGCGAACAAATAGGTGATTGCCAAAGAAGTTAAACAAAACCAAGAAACAGACATTTAAAACAACATTTCTCCCATAAAAAGGGTAAATCAGTCTTTACTATTCATGGCGACTAAGGCAGCCCACAAGTTCGAGAGAATCTTTCAAAGAAAACCTCGTATGTTTGTATGTGTAAAACAATTTATTATTGCCAGTGTAAATTTCGTCACAATCGACATCGGTTAAAGAACCATTGAAAACCAAGGAGCACTGCAGATATAGTTTTTCACCCAACTATAGAACTCTTCAATAAAGTGCATCAATAACCTCACCAGGGATCGAATCAATGACTTTCAGGTTATGAGACTAGCTCATTGGCTATTCAGCCACGAGGTTTTTTATTTCATTACACTTAACCGATCTTGATAATTTCTATCTGATTACATTACCATGATTAGTGTTCAGCTGACCTTGCAATCCTTCATCATGACAGGTAGGTGTGTGTGTGTGTGAACAAATATTTTGCAATACATCTCGACAATACATTACATTTATCATATAAACATTTTAATTCTTTTAAAACACGGAGTTTACAAATAGATCTTGAGTTATACTACTACAACTAACCTTCAATCGATGATCAAGGCTTGATGTCGGTCCAGCATAAGATTGAAGAGTTTCAAGAGGATCTTCATCATCATTCAATAAGGATAACGCTGAACTGGATGACAGAAAATTACAAAAACAACAAACACAATAAAAACTTAACAAAGTTGATTTTTTTCCTTCACTGAAGCGAGATAAAATAGTAAGGCGAACAATCAACCTCTTGAGAAGGCACAAACAATATTAATAACCTATATCCACTATACATTGAAAAGAATAGCACTTTATCAGACTATTGATTACTTCTATTAATCGATACTCCTTTCAATCAATAAAAAGAATGAAACAAAGTAAAACTGTTCCAGTAGAAAACTAAATGAAAAGTATACAAGAACGATAATAACAATATTGTGCACGAAAAAAACCAAAACAACTAAAGAAAATTAAATTTGCGAACCTATTCGTGATGATAATGTGAATTTCCATACAGTCAGACAATTTAATGTATATCCATGTGAATGATTGAGCCCTTCTGTCCCAACCACCATCTATCTAACCTACTGACAGCATAACTCAGTGTGAATGTATCCAAATTTCGGTTCACCTATATAACCTCTATGTGTGCTGTTGGCTGACGATATACAACATGCTACAAAGGATAAGTGAGTTAAAATTAGGAAAAATTTTATTCTGATGTATTGGAATACCTTAGCAAAGTGTCCTACACAACTTTGAATGCATTAGAATAAATGTGTTCAAATACTAGTTCACTCATAATCCTGTCTTTTGAATAACTTAGCCGTCATCTTTCAGTCCTTTCAGTTGTCTTACACCATCAACACTATATGATTGAATGGCATAGTCACATGCCCACTTTATGCTGTCAGTTCACCTGTTCGACTATGCATACTGTCTGTCTGGATTCAACATAGAACTTGGCACCGAAGTGCAGCAGTTCGAGTTGCCACGTTCCAAATAGCACACAAAGGTAGACAAGAAGATAAGTGAAGAGAATCAATAGAGTTTTGACAAGTATAAGAGTGAAACAGAATGAGTAATGGTAGAAAGGAATATGAAAGATTACAGAGACTGAATACATCTGCGTAAGCCATTGACAACGATTTTGAGCCATGTCACCTATTGTCTCCAGCCATTGATTCTTAGAGTCCCGAGGGCGGGCCCAACCCGGAAGTCTGCATCTCCCTACCTGACTCAGTTTAACTGTCAAGGATTTCATGGATTGATTGATGCCATGTTTTTGTTTGGCCACCACTTACTCTTTTCCAACCTGCACCTATATCAGCTAGTAATGCCCGTCGGGGTGGGGGAGGCGATGGTTAGGCATGCGCAGCACGTCACCTAGCCATCTCAATCTATGTAACTTTATAGCCTCTTCGATTGATTTTCCCTCTTTGCCCAACACTCTACGCCTAACGTCAACATTACTTACCTTATTATACCACCTAACGTGAGAAAGAGATCGTAGACATCTATGATCAAAAACAGTCAACCTTTTCATGTCTTCAACTCGTATTGGCCATGTTTCAGAGCCACAGAGAAGGACGGAGCGAACTGCTGAGCAGTACACACGTCCCTTGGTTGATAGCCGGATGTCACGCCTACGCCAGAGATGGTGTAAGTTAGCGAAAGCAGCTCGAGCTTTTTGGATCCGTGCTGAGATTTCGTCACCAATCAATCCGTTGGTGCTGATACAACTTCCCAAATAGGTGAAGTGGTCAACATGTTCTATCACTTCACTCCCTATCACTAAGCTAGGAGTTGACGTAGTCCAGTCATTCCTGTAGCAGCATCTTACATTTTACAGGGGCGAATCGCATGCCAAACATACGAAGATTGCTGCTCAAGGTGTTCAGAAGACTCTGCATTTTGTCAGCATCCTCCCCTAACAGGACTATGTCATCTGCATATTCTAAGTCCATAAGACTATTCCCTGGTAACAAGTCGATTCGTAAGTCGTTAAGTTCAGTTAAGGATACTTCCATTAGCATATCTATGATGAAGTTAAACAGAAAAGGGGAAAGTAGACATCCTTGACGGATACCACTGGTTGTTATCAATTCAGATGACAATTCCCCATAAGCCTTTACACGGCTACGTGAGTTTGAGTAGAGTGCCTTGATTAGTGAACTATATGATTGAATAGCATAGTCACATGGCCACCTTATGCTGTCAGTCCACCTGTTCGACTATACATACAGATATGTTTGGCAACTCAATGCATTATCCAAATTTTATCAGTCTGTTTAACAATAAAACTATATGTTTCAGTTTGCTTGCTCATCATCGTTTTCTTAAAAGCAATAAAAAGAACAGAAGAACTACTATATTATTATTATATCACATTATTATATTATATTCTAAGTAATTATATCAATTATGTCACCCACCCACTCATCCACCCCCTATTACTCAATAATGCACTACTATACATTTTTGGTAAATATAAATACGACTGTACAGACTCTGAAGATGATTTTGTCGATAAAGGAAATTCTCTTCGCTGAATTGTCTTTTATTTTCTTCACGACTCAATGGGTATATTCGGTGATTATTATATTATCATTGATAAATCATAGTGTAGATATTAAAAGTAACTAGTGGAAATGTTCCGGGCTCAAAGATTCTACATGAATTACAAATGGACACACCGTTATTTTCATAAAACTTGGGTGTAAAACAATAAAAAATATACCAACTTAACGATGCTAGGTCACTTCAGTTACTACGCAACAACCCTTTGCATATCCATGCAGTCGGCGATGAGCCACACCTAATGTATGAAGGCTGATAATACTACCACCTTGCAGCCGAAACTTAGGTAGTTGCTGGAGAGGAATTCGAACCTGTGACCTTTTGGTTGAAAATAAAGCGACTAGACCAATGAACCATAACTCCGCACTTAACAATGTAACACCCATCTGTGCACTTAAATGGTGATATAAAATGATATTGCAACGATGCAGATGCTGAAAGTTTCAAATAGCAATAAATAAGTAGAGCCAAAAATTTAATGCCATTACCATTTGAAAAGTCTCAAATTTAAAGTGTTTGTGGCAGTATGCATATGTCTTTTCCTCTCTCTCCGGCTAACTTCAGAAAATTTGAAGTCATCCAGTAAAGGATTAAATGAACCCACGATATGCTACAGGACGGAGTTTCTTGGAGTTCTAGTAAGAAGTCGTGACCAGTGAGGTCCACCAAATCAAATGTGAGGATGGATTTCCCACCGATGACATTGGTTGGTGGTCGCGCTAAATGACAAATTGGTAGAAGTTAGGATTCATGGGCGAGTCACTGAATCAGGTCCCAGTGGTTGAGTGGTATACGAGCCTGCCTTATAACCGGAAGGTCATGGGTTCAAAACCCCAGGGGGTGCGTACTGCCGATGATTCCCAAAGTAGGGCGAAACAACTGTCCAGTACTCCCTGATTCTCAATGGTTCTCTATCTGATATCAATCCGTGATCAACTTGTAAGAAGAAAAAAAATTCCATTCAATGAGACTGCCAACTGTGAAGATATCAAGTAGATGAACCTTTCTGTAAAAATGCCTTCCAGTTCAGTTCAGACGAATGCATCAGGATAAAAAATCAATAAGATGTATCTGGATCGTTAGGGGTAACTTTGTCAACTAAAGTGCATAATTATCAATTTCGCATTGTTCTGCTGCTACTGCTGCTGATCCCAATGAAGAGATCAATAGGTATTTAGACATCACTAATAAAAAACCACGGAATAAATAATACGTAGTGTAAGTCAAAATTGCCTAAAAGTTTGTGTGAGGCAAATTTGCCGGTATTATTGTTTGCTTTATCACATTCTGAGGCAACATAAAACAACACTGAAATCTTTTACAACCATAAACATTTCGAAATTGTCTAAAAGGAACATATGAACGATAAATACACAAAATAGATGTCCTCAAGACCATAATTACTTGGGAGGTACAATAAATCGTGGTCGTGGAGTTGTTGGATTTCTGACAGGTACCAAATTTATCGGTTCACGCACTTCACCATCAGTTGCACTGGTAGCGTCTACAATTTAAAATTTAAATTAAAGCATTAACATGAGAAGATATTATCCTTTTACGCACATAGAGTATCCAGGATGTCACTTATATAACGACTAAATAAATACAATAAATATCATATAGAAACATCTGTCATTCCGATAAGATTCATGGTATAGTCTTAAAGACAAGGTTCATATTAACTGCATAAAGACAATATGATCACCATAAGCTCGACGCCATCTAAGACGGTTGGAGACAGTCGGTAGGAAGTCTTGAACCTTGTTGGCATGTTATGAGGTCGCCGAGTTTGAGTACGAATGCTAGTTCACGACAATGAACACTTGACAATTTTCCTGGTCAAATGTACTCTGACAACGGAATTAGTAAAATCTAGAAGACACACACACAATAGGGTTGCAAACATATATTTCCAAAACAAGTGAGCAAGTGACTAAGATTACAAAAATATACTGCATATATTGATCCAGTCACAAGCCTCAAATAATAGGCGTCAACTGCATGCAGGATTCTGATTGGTTGACGCCCACCATGTGACAGCATATGATTTGATTTCACGTGACTAACATACTGAGATAGGCTGTAGACACATATCAGACCGGTAGATAAATGAGATAAATTGTGGGTATATATCAAACAGGTGTTCACACAAAAAAACTATAATACACCTTAATTTCGTGTGCGTACACACCTACTCACCAAATAACCCTGGAAAAAACCATCGAAAAGCATTGATTAACTTTATTTCTATCATTGTGTATAAAGAATCTGGGATACCACAATCATCTGCTTTATCGGAAAAGAGCGTGTGCACCGTGACAGACTATAATTCCATTGTAGATAAAATTTTTATTTTGATAAAGTTCCACAATACTTTGATTGGACACTAGTGACTAGTGTGATGTGTCTAGTCCTTTCTTTGGTGCAGACCGAATTCTCTCAGTCAAGTTGGCAATGTGGCCACCATTCTAGGTAGCTTGCCATCACGGTGCACATTGATTTGATGATATTAGATGGTTGGAGGCAATCGGCCACAGGAAGCCTTCGACCTGCGTTTCGTGCTAGTTGGCACTCGTCAGCAAGGTGTATCTACAACCTAGCAAGAATCCATTTCCCTTCTGAGATCCGAAAACGCGTCAACCAGTACTGCAGTCAGAGATATTACCACTGAGCTATTCGGGCTCATGATTGACTGAAAGAATTCAGTCTGCACCAAATAAAGAACTAAACACATCCCACCAGTTATAAGTGTCCAATCAAAGTATCCCCTATAGTCTTACAGGAGGTCAATCACCAGCCCCAAAAGCTCATTGGTAACGTCTCTAACTGCAGCATTGAGTGGTACGGGTTCGAATCTCATAAGATGAAACATTTATAGAGAATATTAGCACAAGATAACTCACCTAACAAAGTCATAAGTTCTGTTTTTTGCAAGTGTTCAAAATCTTGATCCAACTGCAATGGATTAAAACATCTTTGACACACTGGTTGATATGACATAGGAGAACCAATCGGGCCACCAATACTAGTCCCACTGCCAACACCACACTGTTCAGTGGCAGACGAAGCTGCTTGTTGTGACATAGTCACACACTCACACTGTTATACAACTGTTGTATTTCTATTTATTCATTATAATAAAACTGACGCATAAGTAATTACAGTAGAAATTGACAGAATTTTGACAAGTCATGTAAGGCTAGATGTTAGAAAAACAAATAAAAACAAGAAATCTACATTGAAATAAGCCAAATTTCTATGACCAAAATATGAGGGAAAAAACAGAGACCCTGGTGTTCAATGCGATAAACACACACAAACACACAGACTATGTAACTTCATACGTACTGTAAACGTGAGGTATTAACAAGGCAATACATATGCTAACTTCAATAAAATCTGCATTAATCCAAACAAAAGTATTGCTTGCCTCCCACTTACATAAAGCCTATTGCACAGAAAGCAATACATAATATAATATGAGTATATAGTGACGGACAAGTCAGTTCTTCTATACGGATCAGAAACTTGGAGGGTCACAAAGAATATTTCCAACAGCCTGTTGCAGACCTTTATCAACAACTGTCTTCGCTCTATACTGAAGATCAGATGGGCGGCCGGAAGGATTAACAACAAGAAACTATGGGAACGAACAAAACAAGAACCAATCGGCCAACAAATATGCCGGAGAAAGTGGAGATGGATTGGACACTCACTGAGGAGGCCGCCGGGTGACATCGGGCATCAGGCCATAGCTCGAGTGGAACCTGAAAGGGAAGCGGCGAGTGGGACGTCCAAGGGTGACATGGAGGTCATGTGAAGAGGAGTTGAAACAGTATGGAATAACATGGATGCAAGTGAAAAGCACAGCAGAAGACAGAAGCAAGTGCAGAAGTGCAGTTGAAGCCCTATGTTCCACTAGGAACCCAAGGGAATAATAATAATATAGTGACGGAGATAATGTCTGAAATATCAGTAAAATCTGAATTGTGAAAAAATCAATATCAGGATTAAAGATAATGCACTCAATTAACTCAGCAACAAGATCCAATTACTAATCAGATGTGCCACACAAAAACTGTTAGTTTTTGTGGGACCAGGATACTATCCGGGCGCCCAGACTGAAGAAGATGGTTGCCTTAAGAGACCACCTCGTGACTTGAATTTTGGTCCACAAGGCAATGGAGCAGCGTTCCCATGGTTGCTGGTGACCAAAACAGGCTGATACGCCATCTGATCAATTCGCATTATGGAGCCCAATTTCACTACAGTTCGGAACCACAGTTTTCTAGGTCCTCTATATATATCCATACGTCCAACAGTTCGGTTATAAACGCCAGACGTTCAAATTTGCCCTTTCACTTTTGTGAGGAACTCCCTCGCCGCATGAAGGCAGTGAATAGGAACAACCTGGAAGAGGCTATAAGAGTGTGGCTACATAAAAGCATTTCGAGAGGAAGATCGAGGTCTACCCACCCTTGGCCGTACTAGGTCCTTCCTCGAAATGTTCTCACATAGAGATTCGCAGTTTCTGACGACTATGTCCTATTCACTATCTTCCCAAAGAAAAGTGTTCACATAAAAGTAAAGCAAGAACGTCTGCCATTCATTACCACTCTGGTAAAAATAGAGGGTTTACGCTGGATGAGTTGGTACAGTGAATTTTCAAAACAGTGCTATATATGGACTGTGGGATCCAAAGTAGAACAATTGCATATAAACGTGTTTTGGTCAGCGGCAACACCACGAGAATACAAATGGACTTTTCTTTGATTAGATTATGAGTTGCTGACTAACACAATTATCTGCCTCGGCATCAAATCAGTATATCAACCCTCTCTCAGAATAGGAAACCACCTTTCTGGGTGTCTAAATTTACGGCTAAACAAGTAATAAATGGACATGATGTGAATGATAAGCGAATATTTTCCAACTAATTCATCTCTGTGAAGCAAAGTTCCTCATAAAATCAATCTTTATCCCCATATGATAAAATATCCATCAACCAGAAGGACAGCGAAAAATTCATTATGCACTTCCAGCTTCCTTTTCAACGCTAATCAGATATACTTAGATTTAGTAAGTTTGGATTATTAAAATTTCAGCTGTTAGACTTATAGGTACATTGTTTGCATCAGAAACCCATATCAGCTGAAACAAACAATGGAAAACCAGTGGGTATTTATTGGACCCCTTCTTCATTTTAGACAATCATGACGCTGGAAAGAATCAAGCCTCAAACCTTTCGGTTGTAAAGATGAGTGTATCACCAGTCAGTCAGCAATTGGAAATTCAATGACCAAAGAGTGTCAACGGTGACCAATTGTTTTCACACCTAACTTGGTGGACTTCATTAGAACTTCAAGAAATCAATCCAGAAATTAATCACTGGTAGGTAATCAGGGTGTTCAAGTCAATTTCTATATTGCTTACTGATGAATATTTTTTTTATTCCTTCAAGTTCCCAGTGGAACATAGGGCTTCAAGCTAGAGGCTTGAAGTTTCTGTAGCAGTGTTTATTTTTACAGGATGGGGTTGCTAGCCTCATGCTCAACCTTTCGTCTTCACCAGCTTTAGTTCTGGCTTAGCGAGGTAAAGGAGTGCGCCGGCCGAGGATCGAATCCCGGACCATGTACACGGTCGGCGAGCATCCTAACCGCTATGCCACCGACGCACTGATGAATATGATGAAGGAAATTGATTCTCTCTTCAGTCCTCTGTAACACTAAAATTCTTTAGGAGTTATGTGATTATGATTGGTTTGAAGAAATTCTAGAAGTACACACTATAGTCTACTCTAATTCTATCATAATATGTTTCTTGTCCAAACACAATTGAATTGTCTTACACATCCTGAATGAGGTTGATTGATGATATATCAACCTTTTCATTAGATAAATGATCATAAGGCACTTTCATACGGCCTATATAGCTTTTGGTTAAAAATATGTGAAACTAAGATTTTCCACAGATACAGAACGAAAGTGAAAATGACTAGTTCTGTTATTAGAACGAACACATTTATTTGAGCGGTGTAGTAAACGACACTTTCAATCCACCACAGGAAAAGTAAGAAAACTATTTTTGCTTTATTCATATTTAGAAAAGGGAATAAAAAAAGAGAATGATGCTCAGGAGGGCTTTGTGTGCATTTGGAAGTGTGTGGGTGGTTGTTGCTTCCCGGCTGCCCACACCTTGGAAGTTGACTTTTTCTTGGGCGACCTGAAACAGAAAGAGGGTTAGTGTTGCGTGACCGCAGAGCAGAACTCAGGGGACAACTGCTTGAGGCCAGTCACACACGACCTGTTTGAGCTGGCTTTTGGGTTTGGCTTCCGTGTTAGTAACATACCGCCGGCCACGGATCACCGTAGGGTAAGTTGGGATGTACAATTTTTGTGGTCGACCTTCTCTAACTCCCTCTCTCCAGAGTGGAGAGACAGCATAGTTGGCTAGCATGCTGGTCATCTGAGGGAAACACTTCACTGCTGTTACGCGCCTATCTCCCAGCAGTAAGACTTTGCCCACAGACCCCCAGCATAGTGTAAAAAATTCTTACACCGTGCGGGTAACTGCTTTTAGTTTAATCGCTATCCTAACAATCTTCCTGGCATGGTAGGACCTGAAGGAACAATAGTTCCAGCCAGTGTAGCTTGTTGGGTCATTGCGAGGTAGCGGTTATCGGTCGGGAGAAAAGGGAATAGGTGTATAAAGCTATTTTCTCCGGAACCTACCATTACTCGAATGTGAATGCCAGAAATTGGAGAACAGATATCCGCTTGCAATACAAAGGCAAAGAGGGAGACGGAGAGAGAGGTAAACATATAATCTTACATCTAATAGACAATAAGATAATATTTTGTCTTTATTAAGTGCAATCATTAAGCTTACATATGCGTTCACTTAACAAAAATAAATTTTAAAACAGTGATTATTCTACAAGTCCTACAATTAACTACCCGTCTGATTAAAGAATAATTGATATTGACAACACTAATGTTTCTAACAAAGAATCAGGAACATGTGAAAATTCGAAAGAAGTGAACCAACGTGGACTCTCTTCCCATATCTAATATCACAAAACCTCAAAGATCGAAGGCGAAGACCAACAAGGCAGTGAAGACAGCACCTCAAGGAAACACAGACGTGACAGAAGTGATGGAGATAACTAACCAACAACAACAAGCACCAATCACCATCCACAAAAATCTAAAGGGAGTCACCTCTTCCACTTATCTAGGCAGTATTGTTTCACCGACGGGTAGTGGCACAGATAAATATATTAAAGGCAGGATCAGAACAGTAAGACAGACCTTTATTATTCTCAAATCAATGTGGAAATCTACTGTACTTAGCATAAAAAACAGGATCAGGATGATAAGCAAGAAGGAATTCTGGAAACAAATCAAGTGAGAACATATCGCTCAACAAATATTCCGAAAGAAAAGTCGAGGTGGATTACAAATACACTATTGAGACCGTTGAGTGGCATCATGCGCTAAGCCCCTGAATGGAACCCGAATAGGAAGCGACGAGTTGGATATACGAGATTAATCTGAAGGAGATCTTGCGATCAGAAGACCAGAGTTTATAGACAATCGTGGAGCCAACGAAAGTGAACTGCAGGGAACAGGGTGACATAGAGATGTGTTGTTGTTTTTATTGGGTACCTAAACTATCCAGCTCTCAGAACACAACTAAACCAATACCATCTACTAGAGCTACAAATCTCCTCCTTTATAACGTAACAATGTTTCAGAAATATTAATTCCAAAGTAAAAATTAAAAAAGGATAAAATACACACCAAACTTTATACAGTAATTTGGTTTTTAAAATACGTATGAACAATTATTCTACATAATTTCAAGCAACAAAGATAGCAAAAACAAGTGGAATAGATTAGAAAAACGTGTTTTATTTCATCATTTGATAGTTAACTTTTTTACATGTACAGATGTATTTGTGGAAGCCCAGTATGCTTAAAAGTACATAGTTTCACAGAACGATGTAAATAAGTATTGCGGGGAAAATACTTCCATACGTTCATACTTCCAAATCACAGATTGATAAAATTTATCTCATTGCCAGTGTTTCTTTCTCACAGGGTAATAAATACAAGGAATACTAACAGTGTAACGATAATATATATATATTGATGTTAATAATAGTCCCGCCGTGGATTATTCTAAAATGAATCAGAAAAAACAAAACCATATTACATATTTTTGAAACATTCCAATAACTTATTACCAATTAAAAAAAACACTGGGTCAACACTCTAAAATGTTACTTCTTTCAACCTACTATTTGTACGTGTAGCATTGGATCCTAGGGTATCAAGTATCCTGCTCAAGTGGATGTAAATTGACAGTCGCACATTTACACTATCCGAGCAAATGATGTTGTCAAAAGTAAGAACAAAAGCGGTCCATTCTCACCTTTACTAATCTTTGACTAAACGCACACGCATACACAAACACACACTGACTGGTTAGAAAGTTTTAAAGGATAATTCCTAACGTAAAATGTCTGATCTACAGCAAAAAGTACCAAACATTCTAAGTTCTAGTCGTATGAGTAAATTTCAGTGCTTAAATAGGAAGGTAGGCAGAAAGTACTTTTGGAGTTTCAACTCGGCGAATCAATAATAACAACTGCTTGCTGCTAGTGTGTTCAGATAAACACCTTTTCCAAGGTTAAACTAATTCCAGACACCGAGTGAAAGGGATTCGGTGAAGGTGTGAAGAGCAAGTATTGAGAGGAAGACTAAACACTGACTCATGAATGCGTCTATCCACGACCTAAAGAGAGAAGGAAAACAACAACTAGGATATCTTTCTGAGTTCAGCACGATGACAAAAACATTTAAATTGTATTTTGGGCCAAACTGACACTGGAAGATGACAACTTTGCTTGCCCTGAAGAAAATTCATATTATCTATAGTTTTGTTAGGTTCAAAACTAGACGACGCAAAACAAAGTTGCAAACGTTAAGATGGTTTCTGATCTTAGTGCATATTTATCAACCAGATATTCACTGCCAAATAAGGTACAAATACACCTACAATCTGACTGACTAACCGGTTTCAACTTTGTACAGATGTGCCCAGTTCGAGTTGCCACACTCCCTCCATGTACCACACAAAGCAAGAGAAAAGAGTAAAGAGAGATTCAAAGCAGAGATAATAGACAGAAATATGAGGCAAAAAGAATAGTAACATGGAAGAACAATAGAATTTTATTGGGTATTATAAATCACAAAGAGTGAAGGCATCTGCGCCAGTTACTGAGGACGATTTTGAGCCATATCACCAATTTTCTACGACCCATCACTGGTTTTTACCGTCCCGAGGACCCCAACCAGGAAGTCTACACCTCCCACGTGACTGGCTTAAAATAAATGTTGTGGATCGCATTACACCTGAAATCACCTAATATCAGTTCGCTGACCAACATAATTAGTTGTTTGAAAAGTACGCCATGCATACACATAGTGATAGAACCAGCGACTGTCAACAAATCTACAGAAAATCTATTCTGTCATCATAAGAAATATACGTCGATGATTCAGTGTTAGAATGGATGCACACTAGCCAAGCGGGAGGTCAAGGTTCGACTCCCGGCTGACATACTCCTAAACCTCGCCTAGTCAGAAGAGGGCTCAAAAATGACGGCGTGTTGGGGATGAGGCTAGCAAACTCACCCTGTAAAAACAACATCACCCGCTACTGAAACTTCAAAACCTGAAACCATATGTCCCACTCGGACGTCAAGGAATAAAAAAATGACGATATATAAGTTACTACAGAAAAGTTAGTAGGGTTTCGATATACAGTTAATTTAAAATTCCATCGTTTTCACCTAACTAAAGCTCTGTAGTCCTGTACATTTAACGAATAAGGAGATAATATAACAAAGGATTGAGAACAAAATGTTACTATTCAAAAGTGATAAGTAGAATGAGGGATAATTCCTAGAAGAATACTCTGTTTATTTCAGTTCACTTACCAAAGGGTTTGGACGAAATCGATACGCCAGCATCATACGCTTTCGATAGGCATCATATTCATCATCTTCCTTGACAAGTTTAGACGGACGATCAATGCCTAAGCCAACACCTTCAACGAAAACATTTCCCCTTTACAAAAAGAAATAAACAAACAAAAAATATTTGAGTAAAAATCATTGGAAAAGTTCAATTAACAGAAATCTAAAGATAATGCGCTTACTTGTCGACTGGATTAACAATACCCTGACCATCGACTCCAAGCCCTTCGCCTTCTTTCCAACCCATTTTCTCTAACATTTGAAAACCAACATTTTCACAAGTTAACTTGAATTGTTTATACTCAGAATAGTCTGGTTCACGACCTTCCTTTAATGCCTAGATGTGAGAAAAAATATATATTAGGTATTAGTAAAAGAATGCATTAATTTGATTTCTGAAATATGAAAGAGTAAGCAAGCTCTAAAATCTAAAATACATAAAGGATTCTTTAAATAAATGGCGAACTTGGACAGCCATTGATTTAAAAGCTCAGAATTAAGTGAATAACAGAAATTCAATCAGAATTGATTAATGATTAGTTGATGCTCACTAGCGACTTGCCCTATTCAGGTAGGTAGTTACCTGGGGTTCTAGTGAGAAGTCGTGACCAGTAGGGTGCAGCAGGTAGGGTGTGAGGACAAATACTCGCCGAAGACATTGGCTAGAGGTGGCGCTATGTCGTGAATCGGCAGAAGTTAGAATTCATGGGCCATTGGATCGGGTCCCAGTGGCTTAATGGTATACGAGCTCGCCTTATAACCAGCAGGTCCTGGGTTCGAATCCCGGTGGGTGCGTACTGTTGAAGGGTTCCAAACTAGAACGAAACAGCTGTCCATTATTCCCAGTTTTTCCAATGGTTCTCTAACTAATGTCAGCTCATGATGAAAATCCTGTAAAATTGATTAAATTGGCAATCATTTATTACAATTTATGCAAATATCAGTAGACTGATTGTCAAAATAGCTACTTATAAATACTATCCTACGTAGTGTTCCCGATGTAGTGAAAACCAATCATCAACAAGCTAACAGTTAGGAAGGTTTCATATAGAAGAGTTGGAATATAGCGAAGAACTCTATAAAGTTTGAGGAGCTAACAGAAATGATAAAATGTTTACCCCATATATTCAATTTCCCTTAAATGATACCATTTAAATACGATAAAGTTGTGGAAAGCTCATATCGCCAACAATTTACATTAACTGTCACGGTGAACTATCGAGGATTGATATGCATGTCCTAAACTGTTTGTAGCAAAGCCATCAAAAGGGATCAGCAATACTACCTCAACAAAAAATAACCACACATTACAGTCACACACACACACATGAGAATGTCTAACACAATTATTATCCAAAAATATCGAAATAGGGGAATAATGCAATCGTATTGAGGTGCTCGACAAGTCGAAATGTTGGTGTATAATTTTTGAAGTTTGTTCCAAATAGAAGACACATCAAGTGATAGTATGAATTTGTTGGCGATGTTTGGACTTTCCAACTTCTTAGAAAATTCAAAGCTGTCATTCAAACGATCTATTGTCAGATTTTTACGAACTGGTTCTAACTTGTAATCAACCATTTAGTAAGCTTATGGTAAGGCGATTTAACTATAAAATAATATGGGTCTCATTGGAATATTAGGTTAATACATTTTAGGTAAACTAAACATAAGTGGTAGGCGTAAACCTCGTGGTCTGAGATCATTATAAGTTGAATTGTCTACTTGTTTCTCCTTCAGAAGTTCCCTCAGTTTCTTTGCAATTCGCTTCTCTGTGAATCCAATCATATTCTTGTTTATACTGTCCAATATAAATTTTGATGAATCTCCTAAACTTAACTAGACTGTACTTGCATAATCGTCATTTTTATTTATTACAACAACTCTACAACCTTTGTCTGGTAGCAGTATCCTAACAGCCACATTGTTCATTAGATTCTTCAAAGTTGACTGATGTTCTTAAAGATAGGATTTTGGATTCTGCAACTGGCGAATGTATGTATTATTGATTGACAATACCTAAAAGTCTGGATCTTCATCAACCTCCCGCTAATTCATGTACTGGTTTTAACTCGGCTAACTGACTTTGTAGGTTTCTGAATTGATTCTATCATACTGTTTTTGGAATATGAAATTTAAAATCAAGTGACAGTGCTTCTAATTCAATTTTATCTAGTTCTAGGGTTCGACAGATTATGAACAAATTTCTCTGGATTTTCTGGAACACTGCAGAAATGACTGACCTTTCACAACGCTATTTAACAAGAGTTTTCATCCAAAAATGCCAAAGAAGAAACAGCTTATACAAAGCGCGCCTCCCCTCAATAAGATCAACAAAATGACTCTGAACTACAACGTATATACACCGGAAGTTATGAAAAAAAATGGCACAGCAAACAAACAATCCAACAAAATGTGAAAATGTTTACAAGAGTTAAATCTATAGATAATTAGGGTCATCTGTTTCTTAAAACGTTAGTAATTGTTCGCTGCTGTAATCCAAAGAAATACTCAGGAAAATTCTCCGGTTTCTCTTGTAGAAAGGATAAACAAGACTGTTGAAGTCATTATACTTCGCAGTTACGAAAATAGTTTGATTCTCCTCATGCCTGAACTCTTACATATAAATTTCATATGAAATTAAGTGATCATTTATTTTATGAATGTCGCATGAGGATTCCTATGTGCATTTTGAAAATAGGAAAATTAAACGGTGATAATCATTCGTTGTGAAATATAATACGTGAGATTTGTAACTTAGTAGGAAGATGGAATTAATTTGGTGATCGCAGAGTCTAAACACTTGACCGTGCACATTTCACAACAACGCTTGCCGACACATCTCAAGCATATCTTTGAGTTGTGAAACACCAAAGAAATGCCAGCTGAATACAATTATTGTCCATTTAAAGCGATCACACTACAAGTACCCCCTACTTTTTCTTTTATACACACACTCACGAACAACGGGCAATATTATGCATAAAAGCTATCGGAACATCTCAAGAGTATTACCATAAAAACTACCAATTGAATATGAAATGCATTATGCCGAAACGCAGTTGACAGTCACCACTGTATGGAAACACATGAAAACTGGTGCCCATAGAAGTAAGAGCGTAATAGCGCAGACAGATTTTCAAGTTAGACTACAATCAAGACAGTAACAAAGATTACTTCAGCTTGAGTACGTCACCCAGACGATGCATGTATGATTGGAAACCTCATTTGCTATGACATCTACCAGCACCCATACACCAACTTATAAAGGAACTTTGACTAATACTTTAAAAATTTCATTATTATGTACAAAGCAATTTTATACAGAAAATCCAAGAAAGTGAAAGTTCCAAACTTTTTTTCAATAATAATAATAATAATTTGCTTTATTCCAAAACAGTACTTGTGATACAGAATGGAATTCTCAGCATTTTTAGGCAATGCCATATCAACAAACGTCGAAGCAGAGAGAAAATACCACAGTAGCTGCATTTCCTTCGAAAATATATCAGTAACGATAAAAACGACACAAACAATTCATAAAACTCACACGGAAAGTTTCCATAAAGCGCTCGAGTTCGTCTGGCGGTAGGAAATCTCCAATATGATGCTTTCCACGACCCATTTCAGTCAGTTTCTGAGCCCATTCTATAGACAATATAAAATGTATTTCAGATAGTTACCGAATTATAGACATTTTAAAGGAAATAAAACAACCGTTCCAACATGAAAATATTTTGAAAATAAACTAATAATTTGTAAATTAGTCTGAAGAAATAATTATGTAGGCAAATAAGTTTTCAAACAATCAAAACAACACGACGACATATGTACTACATTTACTGCCTTTGATCAAAGTACAATGCTGGTAAATGTAATACATAAACTGATAACCCTTTTAGTACACATTGAGAACATTGGTACACTTAATATTCACAGCACGAAAACTATCAACAGTACATCATGATACATTCAGGTAGGGAAGCCTGTGTTAGGCGTAAGACAATGCGCACAACTAGTCTGCACCATTCCTAGTTTAAGAATAGAGAGTGAAACGAGTGAATGTTGAAACCAATTCACTTATTTGGGGAATTGCAGCAGACCTAGTGGTCTGATTTCCGACGTAATCTCACCATAAATATAGAAACCTGTCTAGGATTTTCCAGCTTCAGTAACCTTTGGCGCTGGCGTGATATCCACCTACCAATCCATCAAAAGATGCGCGTACGATGCAGAGACAGTGAACAAGGAAGATGTGTCGGTTTTTGACCACAGACACACCAGTCCGATCAATCATGTTATGTACCACAATAATACCAGTAATAGTGAGGACAGAAGTGTAAGATAGGGAGAGAAATTCAGTCAATGGGCTCCATTAACCGAAATAGTTAGGACATGTGTTGCGCATTCCAAACTACAGCCTTCTCCAAAAAGCAGTGTTAACTGTTATAGAAGACTAGGCTAAAAAAGAGTTAAAGATGGATAGAGATAAACATGACACCGACAAATGAAATATTTGACTGTTCATTTGAGCTACGTAGACGGTTATACACCGCCCGGGTGTTGTACCAGAGATGCTAGGAACCTACGATTTGAGACTGTTAATGACATGCCTCAAAATCACTTGCAATAGAGCAGATGTATTTATTCCTGCTCGTCCGCCATATTCTGAAGATTCCCCCCTAATTTTCATTTACTAATTTTCTTCTCCATCCATTTTTATGTATGCTTATGAGAAGTGTGACACCTTAAACCGTTGTACTTTTGTGCTAATTTCTACGTTGATAAGTCATTCATCACTCAAGGAAGCTACATAACTTGGCTACATTTCCAAAGTTCTCACTAATTTCAACAGTTATCTTTCCAAAAAAAATGTTAAAAGGTAAAGAATGTCCCTTATGGATAAAATTTTATTTTGATAAAATCACAGTGTTATACAGTAATATTTACTGATGACATAAGAATTTAGCTAAGGTTAGAATGATTGTACCCACGAAGATAAGTAATTTAGAGAGAAAAAACTCAGCAATTGCACTGCATGCATTAACACACAACCACCCAATAGGGTGGATGGGACAGAGTCAAAATTCTAAAAAGTAATATAGGTAGGTGGAGATGGAGACTGATTATTGAATCCTGGTTCATCGAGTCTACACCCAACACATACAACGGAAATGACTCAACGCAAATACCAGAGATATGGAAGATATTATTACCACCAGTCAAATCAGAGGAGGATGATAAATAATGTTAAAATGTATTCAATTCACTTTATAACATTCTAACAAGTTATTTATTTCACTATGATAATATCTTATTTCCCATCTTAATATATGAGTAGACTGATGGTTGTTGTTGAGTTCCCGTTGGTTGGTTTTACACTGCTGAGTGTTAACCACTGACTCATGGTGTAGAATTTAGTCTTGTTTACCGAGACTTGAACAACCAAGTAGCATTATGAGCGCTTGCACAATAAGTGTAGCTTATTAACGTGAGAAGTTGTATCCAGTTGTTGAATAATATTGAAGTTTTAAGTTCACATGAGAACACTGACAACAGCAAGAGTCACTTTTCCACCAATTGCAGCTTTTCACAGCCTTCTGTAATTGATACAAGACGTAAAAACTTAACTGATGGCTGAGTTGCGTTGATGGAGTCCTGGGAGAGTGATCCAAAGATCACTGGAATGAATCCTTCAGTCACTTAGATGTTTGCTTCAAAATCAACGACTAACCATCCCCCATTACACCCGTTAATCAGCCAAACTAAGACCATCTAAGGAAGTGTGGCTAATAATCTAATTCGTTAACTTAAAATACTCAGAAAAATAAAATCAAAACCATAAAAAGTTATTTTTTAAAATATACAAGTATATATTATACCTCTGGTTGCTTCCATTTCTGCTTCTCTTAATTTATGCTCCCATGTTCCACCTTCACAATCTTCATCCGAATCATATTCATACTTAATAACTAAACCATCTTTAGTAACTCTTTTTTTGTTTCCATAGTTGACACCAGCTATACGAGCCATAAGTTCTTCTTCTTTAGTCTTTGATCGTTTTTGTGCTAAGATGAACTCCTGCATAGCTTGGAGCTAAAAGAAGGTAAAACAATGAGAAGCAATGATTACTCACATATTCAATTATAAAATGAACGGAATATGAATCTTTAGATTAGATGTGCCAACCAAACAACAGTATATAAACACTATATAAAGGAATCAGATAAAGAAATAGAGGTGAAACAGGACTTGGCATTGTTAAACGCCACAATCAGGTATTTCGATCATAATAAGTGACGCATCTCAAAAACTTAGTGCCTCCAGAATAACAATAATAATAATAACAATATCAGTTCTATTCTAGAAATTATGCTCAAACACAATACAGAATTGTCAGCATAATTTCTTTGAAAATATGTAATCCTTGTATGGAATCTTTAAGTAAATATCCACTGACAATAGGTCGTACAATGCAACTTCATTCTGTCTGAAGACTTATTCCTCTACGACATTTCTCCTTCATTTTCTTCTTGAAAAACACAGAGGTAGGTTGGGAACCAAGGTTCGTAACCGGCTGTAATACGAACACAACTGCAAAAACCACTTCAAACAGGTCGTCTATGGCCGGCCTCAAGTAGTTGTCCCCCTGACTCTGTGGTCGCGCAACACTAACGCTCCTTCTGTTCTAGGGGTTTCAAGAAGAAATCAAATTCCGCGGCGTCGGCAGGCGGGAAATAATAACCACACACATTTCTATAAACACACAAAGCTTTCCTGATCCCCATCAACTTTTTTATCTTCATCAGTATCATTCCGTTGCTTTCCCTCGCTTTCTATTAACTCTATGGCCATTAGCTGAGATGAGAGCCAGAAAAACACTATTGACAGTCTCTTAAAACCACACTGTCAACTTTATATTGGAGCATTTAACATGAAGACCCTTCGCCAAATCGGAAAACAGGCTCCAAGGGTCAAAACTCTGGTATCTCCAGCTATGGTTGTATGTTATGTTTCGGAGATACGTATACGAGGCCCAAGTGAAGTTATTTACTTAACCCCAACTGACTGAAAGGGTGAATCTGAAAAACTCACTTTACGAGTGAAGTCAGGAGATTTTTCGGCTAGCTCGCTAGGACTTCCATTGAATGCTAGGATGGAAAAATCCTTACTTGTATGCTGTCCAACCGGACAGAACGAGATATCTGTCGGTATCTTTTCATAATCTCCAACACAAGCCTTACTTATTGGAATTTTTAGCAGGTGTTACTTTCGTGTGGCTTAATGGTACATGATCTTAACTTTTGAGGAGTGTGCATCGTGTTAAAAATCAACACAGCTAGTTTGAGCACGGTAAGCCGAGTTTTATGATAAGTTCTCAAACAACTTTTATCGGTTTATAAATTCGGTACACGCATGAGTACCACGCCACTACATTACACTTTAGGGAATGGAGTATACTTGAAGTAAAGGAGGACACGAAAACCAGCCTACTTTTATAATGGATACTCCCAGATTACAAAATGAAATAAAGGTGGTTCAATAAATCCCATGAATAACAAGAAACAAAAGAAACACGAATATATAACATCTAAGCATCATACGGTAACGACATAGCACAGCACTGTTACGAGATAAAAAATAGCTCATACATCCGCAATTACGGATACTACAATCAATCCCACCAAGAAAAGTTTTAACAGGCATATTATATCACACGACAAACCTCTTTCTGATATCGGATCTGTTCAGCTTGCTCAGGTGTAAGGACAACACCACCAGTAAACTGATTTGGATTGGGAGTAGAAGATGTTGCTGCTAAGTATAACAAAAAATACCAATATAATCAATGAGTAAAGAAAATATATGAAAAGCAAAAAACAAAGAACAATAAGTCGGAATATTTTTCAGGCACATTCTGAATAAGGTTTACCTCAGGTGGTTGCAAAAAAAATAAAATAAAACATATGGCAAGACCAACAATGTTGCCTTCGTAGTATTGAAACAAAGGTGTGAATATATAAAATAATAGCATGAAATGCAATTTAAATGGAAGTGGGGTTTTAAGAAGCGTAATATTAGAACATCTGGTCGATAGTGGTCACCTTTTATCTCTACCGCCTCTTCATTTATAGTTATCTACAAGGTGGAAAATAACTTATCCTAATCTCTACGTATCTGACTCATCTGTATTGCTGAAGCTTTGGCCATCGAAATAAAACAGGTCAGATATCTGTATACAGAAAAGAACTTAGGCACTGTGGTAGAGTTATACAGAAAAGAAGTTTGCTCAACTCCTCCAACTTTCATGGTCTTCATCCTCCTATGCTAGAGTATAATTAACCTCATTCATACTTTGGCGCTACATATTTTTTGTTTTGTTTATTCAATTTGTATATCCTTCCCCTATAATGTCGATTGTTAATACTATTATACTCGCTTTAAACTGTTTCCAGAAATTATTTCATATGTCATTCTAACTCATAACTTTTCTTGTAAAGTTAAATTCTATGTTACTAAATCCCACATTTTTATTTGCCTACTATTCCTATAATGTTATACGCCCTTTCAACATATATACGTCCCATCAGCTATTCTATCTTTGACATTATTTGTTTTGGCATTTGATATTTAACTATGATCATAAACAAAAACATTTTAATTGCACTTCATACTATTATTATTTTATGTATTCGCACCTTTGTTTAAATTTAATTTCCTCAAGGCATGTAATTTCTTACGAAACAAATATATATATATGTATTGATTTTCTGCACGTCCCGACGGGAATTCACCAAGAATTAAAAAGTTTGTAGTATTTCACGTGTATGATGGAACTACGAGGTAAGCTTTATGAAAGTTAGGCATAGAGGACTAGGTTAAATAGGTAAGTCAGTCGAGTAAAATATCCATCCCCATCCTCTGAAGCCGACGAGATGAGAGTTACATGGGTTCCCCATCGTCTACTCCAACAACAACAACTACTACTACAGTTAACGTAAGTAGGATTAGAATAGAAGTAAAAGATATTCAGGTCAAGACATGACACCAATCCATAATGTTGTAACGACAGAAGACAAGGGCCAGGTGACAGATCGTTTACTTAGGAAATCAACAGTTACTTATAGATTTTTATGTTTATTATTATTCGGTATTGTTAGCAGAGAAGTAACGTCTTCTGATTGGTTGTTTTCCTGCTGAAGGTTATTCTGTCATCCCTTTGTTGCCGATTCTTAGACAGTTAGGTGATATATCTACGAATCGTGTCCGCTCACACTAAGTTTGATGTGATTGGTTGTTGAGTTCCTCAAGGTTAGGCTTTGTTCTTGCTTTTTCTAATGACCAAGATTTGGGACGTAAACATTGACGTAAATTGCTGTCTACCAATTTTGGCTAGCAGACAGCTCTCACCACAAGGTTACTAACTGTTGATCTGAGTTGTTTACTGCAATGTGAATTAGGTGGCTAGCGTCATCGTGATCATAGGAACCTATGCTTAGAATATCCTGATTTTATGCTTCAGAGCCTATTGCAATTGTGCAGATTCATTCACACTCTGTTTTCACCTTAACTTTAGTATTACATTCACTTATTTACCTTACCTTTAGTCCCCTAACTTTTGGTTATCTGTCTCCCTTTTCATTACCTTTTCATTTATTGATGGATGTGAGATGTGGCAACTTAAATCAATGAAAAGTAGTGTTTGTTTATCTTCTTACTGACGACTCGTTTGGATAGGAATTCGACGCCATAGAAATATTACGATGCAAACACGAGTCGGTCGCCCTAAAGGTTTATAGACTGCTACCACAAGAATAGTAAAAAATTAGTGGTTAGTTTTCATGAGTTTTCTCAGTCACCGACTTCCAAAGCACACCGGTCAATATGATAGGTGGTTTTATACTCCCCGTTGTATAAACCTTTTATCAACACACCACATTTCCATCCAACGAACTGAAGTTAGCTTTGATATCAAGAAATGCAGCAAGTGCTGACCCGCAATACCTGTGGTATTTCTTACAATAGCAGGAGGATCAATGCACCACAATATGCAAAGAACTCAGACTGCTTCTTAAAAGTTAGTTTTTAAAACGATGTACGAATTCTGAGAAGCACGACAGAAGCCAGCAGACACACTTAGTAACAAACTTATATCCTTACGACTGTCACATAGATCAAGTAAGTCATATTTAAAGATAGGTGCAATAGTGGGATCCTCAATCACCCAAACCTTACCAAACAATCTAGTTAACTCTCTAACTATAAACTCACCACTACCTTTGAAAGCAACCATAGCTAAGTTGCTTACACCAGGTGCTTCATATAGCTTAAGTATTTTCGTAGATCTGTTTTGTTAGATGGATCTATATTAACAATTCAAGCATAAGTGACTTAAAATATTCAACACTGACATATTTTGAAGGTTTTCAGATGCAACATTGCTTCTATTCGACAAGCACGTTTCATTCACCAGGCTTCATGATCTTTGATTAACCACTGTTACATTTCAAGTGTACGATCACCATGCTCACTTTCTGTCAGAACTGATATCTAGAACTTGCATGGAACTAAAAGAAACCCAGCTCTTGTTAGCGGGAGATTCCTCTAAGCCACAAGTGACTTTACTCAACATTTTGATGGAATTTTGTAAGCGGAAAAAAGTTTGTTTATAATTTCCGGAGCATTGAAAGCTAACCTGGAATCTGGCTTGAGTTGATATCTGGTTGTAGTAGTACGTGCAAGCAACAGAAAAAAAGAGAATGACTACATTAAAATCCTTCGAATGCATTCAAATTGTCTGAACAACTCAGGGTAGAGGAAGCAGAACCTTGAATGAGAGCATGCTCGGTACCGTGTAAGGATAGATACAACTGAATTTCGTCCGTCCAAGTGATCATAATCCAACTAGTAGATCATAGATGGAAACCTCACTTTACCTACTGTGAACCATACTATCAAAAAGTATAGCTACCTTGTACACAATAAGTGTGTATCGTTGAACAGTACATAAGTTGGCTGAGTTTTATGGAGTGTAAGTGTACTTACATAATTTACCTTGGGATTTTGCAGCAGCAACAGCAGCAGCTTTAGCGAGGGCAATCGCAGAAGCCAGTGAACCATCTGGAATGTCTTTTGTCACAGCAGGTTTTTCGGGCTCATCGCGTTTATCGTCCCATCTTGAGCGACGCTTTTTCGTAGGATTTGCATCATCATCTTCTGATTTGCATATAGTTGTGGGCTCTGACTCTAAAAAGAATATTACCCAAAATTAGAGTTGAAATAAGCAAGCTTTAACGGCATAGAGATTCTATTTTAGGAACGATAACAACTTCGCAGTCAATCACATTTCACTAAACAATAACACGTGTTGAACACAACTTAGTTGGTAACAGTAATGCCTCCAAAGCCTCAGGATGGTCGGGGGTGGGTGCCTTGCGCTACGGGCTGGCCACCCCTCCGCACACCTCTCGAAATGCTCCCATATGACCGGGCGTCTTACATAGCCTCTCCTGAGGAAGTCCTACTCACTGCCTTCACGTGGCGGAGGTGTTTTTCACCAAAGTGAGAGGGCGAAAGCGGATGCCCGGCGCTCTTCACCGGGTTGACTGTCCATTGGATGACAGTCTAGGGGAGATGGCTAAACCCTGATTCCAAACCTCCAACGACTGGCGTATGAAGCTCACTGGAGCTCACCGGCAGACGTATGGACAAAGGGCTTGTTGGATGTCCTGGATGTCTGGCCCCATTCAAAAAGGCGTATGAACCGAACTCCGGTCACCGGCTGCCAATGGATAGTGGACTCCCTACTCCACTCCTACTGCCTTCTAGGTCACACTTGGTTGTGTAAAGGCTAGAGCCGCACTCTCAAACAAAAGGCCGAGCGATTCTGGGGACATCACTCGTACCAAATTCCCATGAAACTTCATGAACTCTCTTTATTCGAGATGTTCATGAAGCCGGCTCATCCTCCCGTAGGAGATAGCCGAAGTAAAGTAAAGTAAGTAATGACACATAATGCTTCATAAATATAACAGACCGATAATCGAATTCATCAGCCGTAAATAACTGTAGATCATAGAGTGGAAAATTACAGTCGACACCAATAGGAAGAGTTTTTAGATGACGTCTTTTTATGGCAATATCACCTGTGAAACCAACTTTAAATGACTGCTTATTTAGTAAAGCAAATACGAAATGACCCAAGAGAGTATGCTAGATCGAAATGGTTAATTAAAAGAGGGTAGATAACATGCATCAACAAGGGAACTAGAATTACTACATACAGAACCTGCCCTACATTCTATGTCAAGTAATGTGCTTGTCTAATATGCCGAGTCACTCATGTTGTTGATTAGTGTCCTTAGAAGGCATAACTAAAACATGTCTCTACACATTTTTCCTTAGTGATAACAACACTGTTTCATCCAGCAGCTCAGAAGTACCGGAAGAAATCTTTAGGGAGATGCAATAAATAGGTACAGAGAAGTAAATTCTACAGGATTTAGAGAAAGAAAAGAGGTAGTTAGTAGTTAAATCTGAATCCCGTTATATGTGCATCATAGTGAATGATTTCCATCCTTCTCGTAATCCTGTTTAGGAAGCTTACATTTTTCTACAATACTTGAACAACAGCTGGTAGATAGCTATTTCTTGTGTCTACTTTCAGACTAGGTACTTGTAGTGTTTATGAGTTAATCAAACATTCACCGATCAAGTGAGAATATTGAGGGCCCGCAATAAAGGCTTTATTCGTTTTATAATTCCAGTATAGAATCTGGTTTAAACAAAAATGAAAGATGTGAATAGTGTATAATATAAATGCTAAACGTTTATGAAAATGTTCACACCACATTCTTCTCCCCTTTTGTTTGAGAATACAGAGCATAAGGAGTCAAGACTTTTAAAATTGTTTAGACTTCGCGGCTTATCAGATTGTATGGACGAACCCTTCGTTGTTTCTCTAGTAAAGAAGATGGTTTCGGATCAATTTTGACATTTTCACTTAAATTGTCCGTCAAAATAGGAGTTTCAGTATCTGTAGAACGGGTGGATATGTCGTCTTCAGTAAGTTGATTTTGGAGGCATTCTGGTACTGCGTCTGGAATCGGCATGCTAACGGGCGATTGAAATATATGTTCTTTTGGTGCAAGATGATGAATAGATACTGTTTCCTCACGTCCATCTGGAAGTCTCACATGAGCATACTTGGGATTACATTCAATCAGTTCAACTTCATCAACTGGAGATTCATATTTAGAACGTACATTACGGCGCATCAAGACCGGTCCAGGAATAGTTAACCAACTGGGAAGAGAAACACCAGACGTTGATTTTCGATTGTACCTGAACATCCGTTCGTGTGGAGTAGTATTTGTGGCAGTACATAAAAGAGGACGGATAGAATGAAGAGCGTCGGGGAGAACAACCTCCCACTCACAGATTGGTATGGACCTAGATTTAGCAGCTAGTGATATACATCGCCAGAGAGTGCCGTTGAGACGTTCAATCTGTCCATTTGATTGGGGGTTGTATGCTGTTGTTCTACTGGTAACTATTCCTTTATCGTGGAGAAAATGTTTTAATTCTGCAGACATAAACGACGATCCTCTGTCTGAATGCATGTAGGATGGCATACCAAACAGGGAAAACAACTGGCACAGGCAATTAATAATAGTTGATGCTGTCATATCCTGGCAAGGAAAAGCGAACGGAAATCTAGAGTACTCATCAATTATCGTAAGAAGATATTTGTTCCGGGAGTTTGAAGGAAGAGGTCCTTTGAAATCAATATTTAGACGTTCAAAAGGAGAAGTCGCTTTAATAAGATTTCCTGTGGATACTTTGCAAAACCTGGGTTTCAGCTCAGCACAAACTGCACAACTAGATATCGTCCTCTTCACATCATCAACAGAAAAAGGTAGGTTCTTAGAACGCACAAAGTGAAGAAGGCGAACAACTCCTGGATGGCACAGAGAGTTATGTAGGTCTTTCAGATTAGTTTCACCCATGACAGAAGCAGAATATCCGCGAGATAATGCATCGGCGACTTTGTTTTCTTCGCCACAACGGTAGATTATATCAAAACTGTAACAAGAAAGTTCTATTCGCCAACGCTGAATCTTGTCATTCTTTATTTTCCCATGGTGGTTCATATCGTACATGAAAGAAACTGATCGTTGGTCTGTAATGAGTTGGAAATGAGTACCAAGTAAATAATGACGCCATTTTCTAATAGCTTCGACGATGGCATAAGCTTCTTTCTCCACCGCTGAGTGATGCCGTTCACTTGGTGATAGTGTTCTGGAAAAAAATGCAACGGGTCTACCATTTTGTGTTAACGTGGCAGCTATAGCAGTATCCGAAGCGTCGGTTTCAACTATAAGGGGCATGTCGAGATCCACAGTAGTCATCACAGATTGAGCAAGTTCATTTTTTAATGCTGCATATGAGCTTACAATAGTACCTGGTAATGGAAAGATTTTATTTTGTATAAGGGGTTGAATTTTATCGGAGAAATGAGATATCCATTGTGAATAATACGCAAAGAGACCAATGACTCGCTGTTGGGATTTAAGATCTCGTGGAGGTGATAAATTCCATAATGCTTGAAGTCTATCGGGATCAGGTTTGATCATTTTATGAGAAACTTCATAGCCTAGAGGTTTTACTTGTTTAACGCCAATAACACTTTTATTCTCATTGAATGTTAGCCCATATTTCCTGGATGCTTCATAGAACCGGGCAAGATTTTTTGCATGTTGTTCTGTGTTTTCACCACAAATAGTTATATTATCTAAATAAGCAAATGTAGCTTGAAGATTTTCATTTCTGATAATCTGACTGATAACTCTCTGAAAATTCTCACTTGATCGGTGAATGTTTGATTAACTCATAAACACTACAATTTATTCGTTTTATTATGGACAAGATATTACGTCCTGAACGCTTTGATGCTGATCCCAATTGCCAAACATCTTCGAAGATTTGGAATCATTGGTTTCGTACATTCAATACTTTTATCACTAAATCTTCAACTCCAGATTCAGACAAACTTGATGTTCTCATCAACTATATCTCACCTACTGTATATGAATACATTGCTGAATGTAAAACATTTGACGGCGCTCTTAGTACTCTTGAGAAACTGTATGTCAAACCAAAGAACGAGATTTTTGCTCGACATATATTATCCACATGCAAACAAGAAACTGGACAGAGCCTCGACCAATTTTTACAAAAACTGAAATCTCTGGCAAAAGATTGTTCATTCAAACCTGTCTCGGCTGAACAAAATCAGAATGATGCAATACGTGACGCATTCATAAGTGGAATGCAATCTAATAATATACGACAACGTCTTCTGGAAAACAAATTACTTGATCTTGATACTGCTTATGAACAAGCTCGATCCCTAGAAATGGCTTATCAACAATCACATTCGTTTCATCCTTCCGAATTCTCCAATTCTGCTGCAATATCAAACAGTGATACATCAAATGAACTAAACTCTTATGTGGGTGAAACAGGATTGACTGCTTCAATAAATGAGAAATGCTACTTCTGTGGATTTACTAGACATCCTCGCTCTAAATGTCCTGCAAGGGATGCAGTATGCAAACTCTGTGGTAAGAAGGGACATTATCAGAAGGTCTGCCGGTCAAAATCGTACACCAAAACTACATCAGTTACTAGTTCTTTGTTGTCTTCCATGACTCTAGCCGCCGCTCCACAGTCTCTCTCCAATGCGGTTGTGCAGCTTTTTGTAAATGACATTCCCCTACAAGCCCTCGTAGATACTGGGAGCTCAGACAGTTATATTTCTTGTGCAGTCGTTCAAAAACAACATATAAAGGTAGAGCATTCTCGCACTTCAATCACAATGGCTTCCACAAGTCTGACAACTCATACTCATGGTCACTGTTATGTAAATCTACGTTATAAAGACTCGAGTTACTCACATATCAAACTTTCAGTGTTGCCAAATCTGTGTGCTGATGTGCTATTAGGTCATGATTTTTTACGCTTGCATAATAAACTCGAAATTCCATTTGAAGGTAAAAACAATCCATTTTCACTGTGTAATCTTGTTGCTGCACATATTGATCCACCTCCCTTGTTTCATAACCTAACACCCAAATGTGTTCCGATCGCTACAAAATCACGAAGACATTCCACTTCAGATGAACATTTCATCAAGCTGGAAATCGAAAATTTACTCAGTGAGCAGATCATCGAGCCATCTAACTCCCCTTGGCGCGCCCAAGTTTTGGTCACTACTAATGAACGCCACAAGCGTAGAATGGTGATTGATTACAGCCAAACGATAAATCGTTTCACATTATTGGATGCCTATCCACTCCCAAAAATTGATGAGATGATTGAAAAGATTTCAAAATATACTGTACTTAGCACTTTGGATTTAAAGAGTGCTTACCATCAAATACCCATCAAAGAAGAAGAGAAACTCTTCACAGCTTTTGAAGCTTGCGGCAACCTCTATCAGTTCCGTCGTATTCCCTTTGGTGTCACAAACGGTGTTTCGTGTTTTCAGAGAGTTATCAGTCAGATTATCAGAAATGAAAATCTTCAAGCTACATTTGCTTATTTAGATAATATAACTATTTGTGGTGAAAACACAGAACAACATGCAAAAAATCTTGCCCGGTTCTATGAAGCATCCAGGAAATATGGGCTAACATTCAATGAGAATAAAAGTGTTATTGGCGTTAAACAAGTAAAACCTCTAGGCTATGAAGTTTCTCATAAAATGATCAAACCTGATCCCGATAGACTTCAAGCATTATGGAATTTATCACCTCCACGAGATCTTAAATCCCAACAGCGAGTCATTGGTCTCTTTGCGTATTATTCACAATGGATATCTCATTTCTCCGATAAAATTCAACCCCTTATACAAAATAAAATCTTTCCATTACCAGGTACTATTGTAAGCTCATATGCAGCATTAAAAAATGAACTTGCTCAATCTGTGATGACTACTGTGGATCTCGACTTGCCCCTTATAGTTGAAACCGACGCTTCGGATACTGCTATAGCTGCCACGTTAACACAAAATGGTAGACCCGTTGCATTTTTTTCCAGAACACTATCACCAAGTGAACGGCATCACTCAGCGGTGGAGAAAGAAGCTTATGCCATCGTCGAAGCTATTAGAAAATGGCGTCATTATTTACTTGGTACTCATTTCCAACTCATTACAGACCAACGATCAGTTTCTTTCATGTACGATATGAACCACCATGGGAAAATAAAGAATGACAAGATTCAGCGTTGGCGAATAGAACTTTCTTGTTACAGTTTTGATATAATCTACCGTTGTGGCGAAGAAAACAAAGTCGCCGATGCATTATCTCGCGGATATTCTGCTTCTGTCATGGGTGAAACTAATCTGAAAGACCTACATAACTCTCTGTGCCATCCAGGAGTTGTTCGCCTTCTTCACTTTGTGCGTTCTAAGAACCTACCTTTTTCTGTTGATGATGTGAAGAGGACGATATCTAGTTGTGCAGTTTGTGCTGAGCTGAAACCCAGGTTTTGCAAAGTATCCACAGGAAATCTTATTAAAGCGACTTCTCCTTTTGAACGTCTAAATATTGATTTCAAAGGACCTCTTCCTTCAAACTCCCGGAACAAATATCTTCTTACGATAATTGATGAGTACTCTAGATTTCCGTTCGCTTTTCCTTGCCAGGATATGACAGCATCAACTATTATTAATTGCCTGTGCCAGTTGTTTTCCCTGTTTGGTATGCCATCCTACATGCATTCAGACAGAGGATCGTCGTTTATGTCTGCAGAATTAAAACATTTTCTCCACGATAAAGGAATAGTTACCAGTAGAACAACAGCATACAACCCCCAATCAAATGGACAGATTGAACGTCTCAACGGCACTCTCTGGCGATGTATATCACTAGCTGCTAAATCTAGGTCCATACCAATCTGTGAGTGGGAGGTTGTTCTCCCCGACGCTCTTCATTCTATCCGTCCTCTTTTATGTACTGCCACAAATACTACTCCACACGAACGGATGTTCAGGTACAATCGAAAATCAACGTCTGGTGTTTCTCTTCCCAGTTGGTTAACTATTCCTGGACCGGTCTTGATGCGCCGTAATGTACGTTCTAAATATGAATCTCCAGTTGATGAAGTTGAACTGATTGAATGTAATCCCAAGTATGCTCATGTGAGACTTCCAGATGGACGTGAGGAAACAGTATCTATTCATCATCTTGCACCAAAAGAACATATATTTCAATCGCCCGTTAGCATGCCGATTCCAGACGCAGTACCAGAATGCCTCCAAAATCAACTTACTGAAGACGACATATCCACCCGTTCTACAGATACTGAAACTCCTATTTTGACGGACAATTTAAGTGAAAATGTCAAAATTGATCCGAAACCATCTTCTTTACTAGAGAAACAACGAAGGGTTCGTCCATACAATCTGATAAGCCGCGAAGTCTAAACAATTTTAAAAGTCTTGACTCCTTATGCTCTGTATTCTCAAACAAAAGGGGAGAAGAATGTGGTGTGAACATTTTCATAAACGTTTAGCATTTATATTATACACTATTCACATCTTTCATTTTTGTTTAAACCAGATTCTATACTGGAATTATAAAACGAATAAAGCCTTTATTGCGGGCCCTCAATATTCTCACTTGATCGGTGAATGTTTGATTAACTCATAAACACTACAGTGGGCTAAACCAAAACATGAAATTAGTATATGCAATCTCTGACAGTTAGTTTGAGTCATGTAGGAAGGCAAAGACTTCTTGGGTGGAGTCCTCGAGATGCTAAAAACCAATGGCTAGAGGAAATTGGTGATATAGCTCAGAATCTTTCTCATTGGAGCAGATTTACTCGCTCTTTGTGATCTGCCATACTCATTAAACCCTATTGTTTTTCATGTTCCTATTCTTTCCGCCTCCTATTTCCGTTAACTATCTTTCTTTCGAATCTCTTTTTTGTCTTTCTTTATGCGCCACATGGAGTGTCGCAGTTTGAACTGCTATACTTTTGCGCGAAGTTCTATGTTGAAACCAGTCAGTGAGTCAAACTGAAGATGTTTGATGAAGACCACTTTATAAGTACACCTACATGGATCTTATCCCATTTTATGGAGAAAGTGAACGCATACAGACCTGACAAACAAGATAAACTTGGTACATATTTCGTCAAACAAAAGCTTACCAAAGGATGTGTAAGCCTTGGATCAAGAAATATAGCTAAGTTTTGGCACTCAGAGGCGCAACCGGATTCCAAGACGTTAGAGTGATGCACATATTATCAAGTCTCAAAGTAGCTAGATTTATTATAACATATAAGGGCTTAACCGCAGTAAGACTATGGAACTTAAGATTTTACGAACACTTTCTCTTGTCTAAGAAAAGGCGTTTAGCGAAGAGTTACTCTTTTCAATAGTCGCTGAATGAGGGTTTTTAAGTCACTTTATTTTGTGGTTGTCACTAGGACCTTCTTTTTTAAGACTCAATAATAGCAGGATGAAAGTTAGAAAACATTAAAAGTATGTCTGACAACCGCAATCCTCTAGGCTAAAATCTTTAGACACAATGGGCATTAACAAGTTTAAGTTACAAAAAGGATGGGTCAAGAACGCCGAGACAACACAATATCTGGAGAAGTAATTTGTTTCACAAATATTCGGATGTGTCAAAAAAGTGAGTACTATTTAGAATAAATAACAGGCAATAACTACTTAGACCAGTGCATTTTCACGCATTTTACATTCGTTTTATTCGTAAGTTTGTAGTTGGACTCGACTAAGAATCTAAAACTGGTAGTCTAAAACCTAGTTTCTGTAAGGCTATTTCTAACATTCGACATACCAAAAACTCATGGATAGAAAATTAAACCTTAGACAGAGGACATCAGTTCAATTTTCCATATTAATTAATATTTTTTAGTCAGAGAAAAGAAATCGAATACAACAATTAGAAAACCAAATGAATTTTCTACCACAATTAATTACTTTAGTCCTCCTAAACATTCATAGAAAATAGTGACTTTACTACACCTCCCAAAGATACTAAATACCGAGTATCACTGAGGAGTTCGAATACAGACCATCGTAAAACTTACTGACTGGATTACACGACAATTTATTCTTTCGCATCTCTGCCAGTCTTCTTCTGAAGAACTTGTATTCGTTGGTCTCTGGAAGTGTCAGGAACCTGTCGAAGTCACATAAAAGTGTTAGGCAACTATACATACCAGTACTGGACGCTGTCCTCAAACTTTTTGATCTCAGCCTCGCACAGACTATGAGACATGCCACAAACGCGAAGGACCAATGATTCGATAGCCACCAAAACCTTAGGATCATCAGGAATAACTGGAAATACGGCACTTAGGACCCATTTATAGGAAGTTAAGACATAAAAAATCACACAAAGCAACTACCTTTTACGTCTTCAATTTTGCATGGTTTACTGAAGCAAAGTCAGTGAAAGCAACACAAGTTACCTGTCAGAATCATCGATGTCTTCTAATTTAACCTCCTGAACAAAGAGTTAACTTTAAAAAAGCGAACTTACATCAGGGACTATAGGTTTTTCAATAGATACTCTTTCTTGTTCAGCTAAAACCAGTTATTAATTATGCTGAAAAATACCCTGCATTTGCTTAAATAATTCCAGAAAGCTCCCATCATTTTTGAAGGGTATTTTGGATGCCATTCAAACAATAAACAATTCAAATGGTGTTCCAAAGTTGTCACAACTCGACTCTAGTGATACTATCCACAGACTAGGTACAAGTAACCTGAAAGGTTGGACGCAACTCAAGTGTAACGCAAGTACTTGAATGGACTTGCAATATTCAATATCCTTCAGAATTCAGATTTAGTTGAGGACAGAAGGCTTGAAGCCTATGTTAATCCTTTTCTAGTAAGTTTATGTGCCTGTCCATACCCTTCTTGAATTATTCATTTGAGGTTGCAGATATCACTTCTTCTGGGAGTCGGTTCCAAGAGTTTATAACTCGGTGTGAGAACCAGTACTCAACAGCAGTATGATTTCTTCTTGGCTTTTGAACTCTCCTGCTATGTCCTCCAAAGTGTTCCGACTTGGTGGGAAGGAAAAGAGAAAATAGGTCAGGTCCGTAGTCATTATTTTAAATTTAAAACATTATGGTTAAATCTCCTCTCTGCCTACGGTATGACACGGAGAAGAGATTTAAAATATCTGGTCTTTCCTCGTATGACAGGTTACTCATGCCGAGGACCATACGTGTTGCCTTCCTTTGAACCCTTTCTAGAATGTGTGATTCCCCTTTAAGACAAGGATTGGATGCCTGGATACAGTTTTCCATTCCTGACCTCACCAGAGATATATATGAGGAGGTGAACATATCTCTGGTACTTCCAGCAAAGGCTCTGAGAATTCCCCATAAGGATCTGAAACTACTTGTAGACACCGCGTGACAGTGTGCTGCAGTTTTTAAATCGTTGCTAACTATGACACCCAAATCTAAATGAGTCTGAAATGATGGGAGTGTTATCCCCTCTAGTTCGCAGGAGCTGATGCGCATGGCTGCACATTTCGCTACATTGATCGGGAGCACCCATTGTCTGAACCACCCTGACGATTTGTTGAGGTCCTTTGCAACGTGAGCATATCACTATCGCCCTTCAGCTGTCTCCAAATTTTTAAGTCATCTGCGTATGGGACCATAGGGCAATCGGTGAGCATAGACAACTCACTGATATACAAAATAAATAGGAGAGGTTCGAGCACTGTGCATTGTGGCACTCCACTACGCACTGCTGCCCAGGAGGAGAGTTCCGGGTTCATCCTAACCCTCTGCCTCCTATATATGAGGAAAAGGAACAAATAGTTCCCACTAGCTTTTGTTCTCCTTTCTTTGTCACTATTATATTGTTGCCCACATATTCTATTACACACTAATTTTATATTTCAAATCCTGCGGTGCATTGTTTAAATATGTGAATGCAATGCTGTTCTTTTTTATTTCTTTTATTTTTCTTTTTTCTTTTTGTTGTTGTTGTTTTTTATTTTTAAAATCTTATAAAATTTATGAGGTAATTAGATGCACTATTGTAATGTACGCTGAAAATTCCATACATGTACCACAAATACTGTTTGGAATAAAGCTATTATTATTATCCAGTTTAGTCAGCTGCCCTTGATACCAAGACTTTCCAACTTCATGAGTAGTCTTTTGTGAGGAACATTATTGAAGGCTTTGCTGAAGTCTATGAAGACGACATCAATTGGTCTTCTGTTGGCCACTGATTCGACCCAGCTTTTTTTGTAGTGATCAAAATGTTGCAATTAATGAATCCAATAACGACTGCACATATTCAGCTGATAACCATAGAGCATTTTATTATGATATTGCCCATACACTAAAACCACTTAGTCAAAGTCTATCAGTCATCCTCATAAACGCTAGATCAGTTCTTAACAAACATTTAGCATTATGTACGTTAGCCTCTATATGCAATCCGTCGCTGATCATGATCACTGAAGCCTGGTGCTCAAGTGATATTACGGATGATAGCTTATCAATTGATAAGTACAATCTTTTTCGAGGGGATAGGGAAACAGGTCGTGGGGGTGGAACACTCATATACGTTAAACAACCCATTTGTGCAACGCATTTTAGTCACCCTATTCTGTCACAACTTAATGATTCGGTGTGGGTCGAAATAAAAGTTCTCAGAAGTAAACCTATCCTTATAGGGTGTGTATACCGACCGCCATCATCCAACCGCGAATACGATAACGTACTCAGCAACGTATTTAGTGTTGCATCCAATCTTCCCTTCAGTTATAATATAATTGGAGGTGATTTCAATTTGCCTGATATATCATGGCGTACACTTCGTGGACCCTCGAGGTATGATAATCTTCTTAATTCCATCATTACAGGAGGATGGACACAACACATAAATGTACCCACTAGGTCCGATAACATCCTTGATCTTATATTCACGATCAACGTAGCACCATCTACAATTCATGTGGGACATGAATTCCCAGGTAGTGATCATAAAATAGTTGCATGTTCGTTTAATATTTCTCCAGAAACTATACACAGAAACAAAGTTGTTCCGACACCTATAAGACTATACACGCAGGTTGACTGGGACTTGTATCAGGACTTGATTAGATACTCTAATTGGGATTCCTACTTTACCAATGACTCCTTAGAGGAAGTCCTTAAAAACTTCTATGACAATATACAGTCGGTTAATGATGTCATAGCGCCTGTGAAACTGATTAAATTCAAAATTCCTCAAGGTGATTTTATTCCAATATCATTAAGAAGAAGTATGCGGAAGCATTCATTAAGTTACTACAGACATCACGACTTATCGTCGTTAATAGCTATCAAAACAATCCTCATTAGAATCCATGAGTTAAAAAATCTAAGTCTAAGAAATAAAGAGACGCGGGCAATTCAGTCGCCACATAACACTGGAGAAATAGCCAAACTCTTCAAAAGTAGGTTAACTAACTCCAAATCAACATATCCAAAAATAATACACCTAGGTGGCATTACTCACGAAAGTGATGAGGATATATGTGAGGTGTTCAGCACGCACTTTGCCAAATTGTACACTCTAGAAAACGACCAGGATATAGATTTCCCTCGTAAAACAGATAAGTGTTTAAGCGATGTAGTCTTTAACGCCCAAGAAATCGATAAAGCTACCACAACTCTTAAGCTTACTAATACTCCCGGCCCAGATGGAATGTCTTCTGTCCTCTTAAAAAAGGGTGGAAATGACATGAATCTACTTCTTCTCAAGATATTTTCAACTTCGATAAGGAGTGGAACATATCCAAATAGCTGGAAGAAATCTTACGTTGTACCCATTCACAAAACCGGGCCTATAGCGGACATAGATAATTACCGCCCCATCAACATTACTTCCGTAGTTTCACGTGTGATGGAAAAGATTATAAAGAAGCAAATTGTTCAGTTTTTGCTCTCGAATGACTTAATATCTGCCTTCCAATACGGTTTCCTAAATAGAAGATCGTGCATTACTTGCCAATTAGATTATTTCGACCACATTACTGAGTGTGTAGACAAAGGTCGTTCAGCAGCAACATTATTCCTAGACGTTAGGAAAGCTTTTGACAAGGTTCCACATAAGAGACTCATATTGAAACTCCTATCTTATGGAATAAGTGGAAGGCTACTTGAGTGGATAACTTCTTTTCTTACAGGAAGAGAACAGTTAGTTAAAGTCAACCATCTCTTATCAACATCCAAACCGATAACCAGCGGCGTAATACAAGGTAGTGTTCTTGGCCCTACCCTATTCATTGTATTCATAAATGATATTGTTTCTATGATCAAGTATGGCAAGCCATACCTCTTTGCAGACGACCTCAAAGTTGTCTATGATTTCGACTATAATGATGTGAATATTGTTAGTAAAATCCAAGAAGACCTAAATAGTCTATGTAATTGGAGTGAAAAGTGGCAGTTAATGTTCAATCCAGCTAAATCTGGGATAACATACTTCGGACGTTGGAAACCTAGCATGTGTCTATACATGTACGGTGACCCTGTCTCAAACACGAACACAGTCACAGATCTCGGGGTAACATACTCAGATCTTACCTTTACTGAACATGCAAATAAGGTGGTATCTGATTGTAAACGTCTAACAGGCTTTGTGCTACGCAACTTTTACACCCCAGAAGCCAGATTAGCCATATATAAGATATGCATTCGCCCCAAACTTGAATACTGTGCCCACTTATACAGTAGCTTTAAATCAGCAGACAGAAAAAAAGTTGAAAGTGTCCAAAGATTCCTGACGAAACGCATATTAGGTTATGATCAGCAAATAGAATACCTTGACAGATGTATTCGACTGGACTTAGAACCCTTATGGTTAAGGAGAGTGAAGTGCAATTTAGTTCTCTTATTCAAAGTTATAAGAAAGCACTGTAACAGTAACTCGTCTATAACCTGGGCTAATCCTAAATCGTATGGACTACGCAACCATAACTGCCTTCTCAAGGTTAACACCCATAAGCTCACCACTAGAGCTAACTTCTTCACCATTAAATATTGCAAACTTTGGAACCAACTACCCTCTGAGATTAGATCCTGTGAAAGGCCTGACAGTTTCAAAAGGAGCCTAGAAAAACATATTAACATGTCCACCCTAGCCCTTCTAAATGATCTCAACTGCTGGTAGAGTGGTGAAACCATGACATCTCAATATTTAACTACAGACAGTACACTAGTTCCTAGACTAACCTAATAATACTTAGTAATTATGCATGTTCAATACTTGAAATTAGATTATCATTAAAATACTTAAAATGATTACTTACGCAGCAAATGTTCTCTTAGTTTATCACTCTTATTTCCCTTATAACATTCAGTTTTTGAGCCTAATGTATTCTTTGATAATACGAATTATAACAATGATTACACTCTTATTGTATATAGATTGATTTACTTTATGGCTACCTGTAAGACTCACTAACTTTCTGTAGTATTGTTAACCAAATGCTGAAATTTTGTTGGTTCTGCTAATATCTTTTTATAATATATGTAGACAGGTTACTTTGCAATGTCAAATGTTTACTATATATAAAACTGTCATGATAATTTAGTACACTTGGTCCTGCCAACCGACCTTACCTTCAGTTCATACTACCTATATTGAACCCTAACTATATTGTTCTGCTGAATCTTGTTCCACTATTCACAAAACCTATTCTTGTTATTCTTCAAGGTTTTTGTCTTCTTATAAAGTAATATGTTCATTAGGACGCATGCATACATATATAATATGTTCATAAAGATGTACGCGGGGACCTATTGGAAGCACTCATTAAGAAAGCTAGGGAGATGGAATATGGGGTACGAACATGTCTGGTACCAAGCAATATATATGCGGTAACCATAATAATCATAGTCTCAGAGCCTAACATCAAAAAAGGTGGGAGGGTGGAGTTAGCTGATCAGTAGATATGGTGGTGGACACTAAGGTGAATCGCCCCATTCTGCAGGAACAGCATTAAAAAATTTGAAGGCTCGAGATATTTCTGGTTTTTATGAGGGCTTAAATCTTTATCTTGAAAAAGATAACAATGAACGCCTTGACAGATCATGCTTCTACCTTTAAATATATACCATTCACCCAGCCTATTGTTGAGATGCGACCATGTGGGATCTGCTCAGATTTATGGGGCATCTTATAAATTAGCTTGCTGTCTATCGTCAGATCTTTTCATACCACTCCACAATGTCTTATCTCATTTATTTTCTGACAACGTCTTTACTTGATCCTCATTTTACTCCATTAAACTTAACATCTTATAGCTCTTCATTACTTATTATACTCCTACTCTCTGAAGGGTACGGTAGTGCACTAAATGCACAAAAAGGTATAAAATAAAAACAACTGGCATGAGGATAATTGTATTAAAACCAAAAGTTGATATCATGATAGTTTGTGATATATCTGTAGCATTATACATTGCAAATGAATGTTGTTACCCTAGGGTGTTTCCTTTATTAATGCATTCATTAATGATACTTGCACTTACCTATTTCATTACAATTTAATGATTCACCTCAGTACTTTAATTTTTCTAAAACAGATTCCAATCCCTTGTAAAAGGTGTACTTACCTCAATATCGGTTGGTTATCGTATGCCTACAACCACGGGATGAAAACGGAACGAAGTCGATTTTCCCGCTCAACCTGGAGGACAACTGTACAATTGAATAACTATACGGCCTAATTCAGAAAATGAGTGTATTATATGTATCGAATATTTAACAGTTGAAATACGATTAACTTGTAGACAATCTACGATTTGATATTATATCATACTTGATCGTGCCTGTAAAAATGGCATGCATTTTCATGTAAATTTGTAAATTTATATGAAATACATTATTATTATTATTTGACATGCATGAGAGATTTACTGCGAAGGAATGCGAGCTAATGTAAACTAGCCCCAGCCGATTTCTTTGTGCTCGCTCCTTGGTTGTTAGGTAAAGGTTCCTGGTCTCCGGTAACATTTTGCGTTTTTGTCCCGCCAGTTGACTGCCATATCTCCGGTTAGCTACTACGGGAGTGGAGCAGAGATTAGTTATATTTTGGTTTGCAGTATGCGAGCTGTTACACCGTACTTCTATAACGAAAACAAAACCTATATTATAAACACTAGTCAATGTTTTATTTTCTTTACTTGCAGGAAGATATTCGGGAATCAATTATCTGGATCAGGAGATACAACAATTTCTGGATCTAAACCTTAACGAAGACCAGTAAGACTGTTAGACCCTAAGTTTGAACTCCCGTGCTTTATAAAAGTTGATGCTCGTGGAATAAACATTCTCTGTACAGCTCGTGTTCTGTTTTCATTACTTGTGTGTCCGCTGCTTTCCGTTTTACACTTCTACTGTGGATGAAGTTAATCCTAACATCTGATCATCACCGATAAAATGGAAAGAAACGGTGATAATTGATATAGTTGTTATCGAATCGGGTCCTAGTGGCTGAATGGCTTACGAGCTTGCCTTGTTACCAGAAGGTACTGGCTTCGAACCCCAGCTGCTAGAAAGGAGTTTCCGGGACTGCAGACACTAAGCGAAAAGAAAGGGGAGTTCACTCGATTCTTTGCTCTCTGATACACAATCCCTCAGCGACTTTATTGCAAGATATCCTCTTTCGGGTAGTTTCGTTCATTTTTAATTCCTTAAGCAGTAATTAGGTCACCGATAGCAGCTAAATCAGAATAGAGCTTATCTCCCCCAATCTTCCATCATGTTTTGTTCCAGATTCTTTTCAAAAGATTGGCTTCCCTTTTATGTAACGAGAAAGCAGTGATACTGTGCACACTGCCCATCTGTATAAGTGATAAACAAGCTCACTTTTTCACATTTTCAACCGAGATCAAGAGACTTTCAATGTGTTTTTATCCTCTCCTATCAAGCTTTTGTTTGTCTATATCCCCATTGAATCAGTCAGCCTAAGGCACAGACACCATTTTTCTGGAAGTCGATTTCAGACTCACTGTCCTGGCACGAGAACCACCACTTCTTGGCTCTTGAAACATTTTAAATTTCCTCATCAGGGATCAGTAGTAACAATGATTGCATGGAGTCGTGTGACTCACATTTCTATAAGAAGGGGAATTGGACTGCAACTGTCTGCCATCTAATAGGCAATTTTTCTCGGTATATTCAGGGATCACAGTAGTGCGCTTCCAGTAGCAGGTCTATATTCGGATGCCTTGGACTGTTTGTTGTTTTGTAAACCACCATCAAGCCACCCTCATTCCTGTAGCAGCAGAGAATATATAAGCCTGTCGTATTCGGCCGCCACACGATCCTAGTTGTACCCTACAGGAAGAACTAGTCACTTATCTTGAAATATTGTTAGGGGATTGGCATCTGCAACCGAAAGTAGTGCTGCCAAAACGTGGTGAACTTCCAGTTTTGGACATACATGTGTTTTGTCCAACTGCGTAGGCAGCCAGGGTGTAAGCACACCTAGACTACTACACACAAGCTTGAATACTGCAGCGACCTTTGCTGCTTCCATCTCTATATGGAATGCTTGTTCGTGATTCTTTGACCTCCTTGTAATCTCTGATCAGAAACATAGGTGATTTTCTATCCTCGCATAGAGGATTTTCCACAGAAATATTTCATGGACACATAATACAAAGCTCTGCATAGACTTTGAAGCAACATATGGAATATTATGTTCAAGTCCTACTACACTAACAAGATTTCTACCAGATGCGGAATATACTATAAACCTGTGGTCACTCGGTCGGCGGTTGGTGATTAAAGATTACGGAAGGATGAGACAAGTAACCAAGTAGGAACAATATTGTCTTTATGATGTTGTAGGGTTCCCTTCTATTAAATGGCATTGAGTAATGAATGCTCTTCCATGCATCTCACTTTCCGGCCTGACTTGGTCATCAGATTTCTTATAAAGTAGACATTTTATATCAACTGCCACCTTGTTATTCCTTATATATTGTCGGTCCGTAATTCTCATATTTACTGTGATATGGGAGTTGTTTGCCAAACACTTTCATGTTATCCAAAACCCCTAGCGAATTTAAAACATATAACATGACGTTTCTTAAGTCTTGTTGATTCTACTCAGATGCTCCCTTTTACTTCCCATGGACGAGCTCCCAATTAAGCTCAAGAATAATAGAGATACCTTAGAAACCGCTTTTTCTATCATAGTAATTATTCAACTTACTTACCAACAGATCATAAAATCGTTGAAGACCGTTGGTGTTTGTGAACCTTTATTTTCGAAAGCCCAGGAGACAGCGAGTGAAACGGGTAAAATATAGTCAAACATTCAGATTGGCATTTACCGTTCCACAGATAAAGTCAGCCTCTCAAATCATGAAGAAGGTATAATCCCTACTTGGTTACACGTATTATCCTTCTGAACTCCTCAGGTACTTACTACATCTGAGTGGTCATGGTACAACGTGTTGCATAGGCCTTACAATAGCACCACACTGGCCTGCTGATGGAGAGGTAGGGTATCTAGCTTCTACTCCCTTCATAGTTCTCGGCGGCCTGCTTAAACCTTGGGTTACCAAAAATTTTCCGTCACTATTATTGCATCTGATTACTCGGATTTATTTTGTTTTAATTATTCATTTATGTGTCCAAATCGTATTACTTACTCCCGCGATTATTTGAAATGTTTTCAACCAGATGATTTACATGTTTATAATAACCTTAAGAAAAAGCATCATGGTGAGTGGCAACGATCCCTAAAGGGCATTCCAGTGCACCAGACGACTGTTCCTGTGATTATGAGCACAAATTGCAGGTCATTATCGAACAAGATTAATTACTTGGATGCTCTATTATGTTCAAATATTTATCGTAATACAGGTATAAAACGCTTCAAAAAAACTTGGCTCCTCGATCCATGAGATGACGGTTTAATCTCACTAAATGGTTTCCGTAAGTACGGACAAGACTGAAGTAGTTCAAGGAAGAAGCGAGATGGTGATGTTGCTACTTTTATCGATTCTCAGTGGTCTGTTGCAAACAACGTCTGTTTTAAATTCTCAAATGATAATATTGACTGTATAACTGTCAAATGTCGACGTAAACACCTATCTAAATACAAATTCATTTATATCACGAATATTTATATCACACCTTTTTGTACCAATTCAGAACTATCTATGTTTGCTGATGAATTCACTATTTTCTCTGCCGCCGCTTTTGGAAACTCATTGTCCATAGTGACAGGTGATTTTAATTCTTGTGACTGCAGCTTTCTTACAGCGCTTGGTCAGAAAAACGTCATTAACTTCCCCACCTGATTGGATACTTCTCTTGATCTTGTATTAATAAATAACTGCGGAATATACGAAGCTCGAAAAAAGAGCCCCATTGTTTGAGACAGATCATTGTAATGTACGGATTTTACCCAAAATTTATGGAAAGTTACACAAGAAAACCTTTTCACGCCTTTCCAAGAAAATTGTACAAGGATGTGACTCTAAGGAGACAGTTCAGAATCTTAGGAGCATGCTCAAAGACACAAGGTGGGACTTGTTTAATGAAGACTCTCTTGATGACACTATCTCTAATATTACATGTTATCTCGAATTTTGTCTCGATACCTGTCTACCCAAAAAAACACTATTCATCAGATTTCACTGTTTCTCCTCCCCTCAACTTAAAAAGATTCGCAGGCGAAAGGAAAAGTTATACAAAATGAAAGATAACATTGTTTTGAAAAGAATTAACATCCTAATAAAGTCTGAAATGCACATATTGAATTCAATTTATGAACAAAAATTTACATCCTATAAAAATGCCTCTAAAATATGCTATTACCTCTCCTTTCCTAAAAACAATGGAAAAGTTACTCTCAGTTAATCTTCGACCTTCACTTAAAGCCTTTAACGATCCCAAACAATTCGCCTATAATCACAGTAGAAGTACTTTAGATGCAACTGCAGTCTTGCATCATAAGATTGTCTCCAGTTTAGACAAGGGGGTTTAATTTTTTGTTGCACCTTGCTGGATTCACATCTGCTTTCGACTCAGTACCTAGGGACATCTTGTTAAACAACCTTGCTGAAACCCAAACTGACTGTTAGGTTGTCAAATGACTGCATTCCTATTTCTCAAAAAGGAAGCAGTACACTGTGCGTCAGGGAGAGTCGTCCTCTTCATTGCCTAATGAGGCTGGTGTCCCTCAAGGTGCTGTCCTTTCTCCTTTTCTGTTTTCTTTCTTCTTGCATGACTTGCCTCACTCTGATGAAATGAACTTTGTTAAGTATGCCAACGATCTAACTATTTCCATGTCTGTTAACTCCCAGCTAGACGTACTAAGATGAATAGCTTTCTATTAGGAGTTAGCAAATGGCCTTCGGTGAATTTTTATCCACAGTAGTGAGGAAATATATAAATCCACAGTACCCGTTGTAAACATTTAGTGGAGGTAGGAGCCAACAAAGTGACTCATTTAAGGCATATACATATTTCCCATGATCACGGCGACACTCTGCGTAATATGTCAAAATCGTAGAGTAATCAAACCCTACACGAGATGTAATGAACTAAATCCGAACTGCAAACAAGTTGTAGTACACATTTGGATATTCATCCATATGTTGATCATGATGACATACAAATCACTATCTTTGCAGCGCCAATAAACCTGGCTATCTATGAAATAACAAAAATATGCTGACAGCTGCATTTCAGATCCCACTGACTCATTCGATGGTGATATTCTGCTCCTGCTTGCTTCATTCGACATTTTGTGTGGTTCGCATTCATTCTGGTTCCAGACAGAAAAGAATCAAAATCCACCGATTGCTGAATAATTAATACTTCTCTGCATGTTTCGCTGGATTCTAACTGCTGTGGTGATCCTCTTGCAGATTATATTGCTTAAAACATCGTTTACGGTAAACTAACTAACGTTATATAACCCACTTTATACTTTTGTGAGTAGCCCACCACATCGACCGAATGCAACGCAACACTCAGTTGTCACTCTCATTTTTAACAAATTCAAACAATAATGGTGCCTGGGGTTATATCATACAAATTGTTTTAACTTATGCAAAGTGTTCTCACTGTCATTATTCCATTACCTTCCCTTGTATATATATATATATATCTTGTGCCAGTGAAAAACTTTAAACATGCTTACTCCATGTATACATTATTACCATGTAGATGACGCCTGTTAACTGGAGTCCCTCATATGCATAAAGTGAGAATATGTTATTATAGGATGCATCTTATTTTTATATGAGGGAAATGACTCCAAGCTTTTTTTATTTTCTCAAGCATCTGTAATCCATGCAACACACACTTGGGTGTTTTGTTAATGCGAAGTCAATATCTCTATATTTCTTGATGTGTTCCATTGAATCACCAGTTGTCAAATTTTTCCCACAAACTTAAGACCAAAAGACAGCAACTATTTAATTTAACCATGAACCAAATTTATGTAATTTAAATAATACTTATCCACGCCTGTACAACTGGTGTGCCATACATATGTAGGAATAAATATGTACCTTATTATGTTATCATTACTAAATACGCTTTCTAATCGTATGTGCAATTTATCATATTATATATATATTTTTATTTATTTATTCCTGTTTATGCAGGAACATGCCAATTTTACAGGCATGGATAATTCATTATATATAATACACATATTTCGATGTATGGTGAATTTACAGTCTGTTTGTTCTTTATGACATTGGAGTCAGTCGGAACAGTCTGCAAAATAGTCTGTCTGTGTAACACATAAAGAGATATAGAAATATTGTCTTCGCATTAACAAAAAACCCAGACTTCAGATGAATGTAATACAAATATCTGGGAAAAATAAAGCTTGAAGTCAATTCTCATATATAACTTTGTTGTGAACAGCATCCTCGGCTTAAAGTTTATTGATGTATTATTTTGAGTCAATAATGTATTTATTCCATTTTTTCACCAGTCTAATCGTAGTTTTATAATAGGAAAGAAATTTGATCTTTGATACGAAAATTAGATAAGGTAATGTTAGATTGTTTTACTGCATCAAATGGGGCCGAGGTCGATTCTAGAGCTATCCATTTGCGCCATTTGCGTCAGCATGGCAGACTGTACATGTAAGTTGAGTAATTCATTGAAAACTGCTTGAAAACCAGTTGTTTCTTTATATCAGATCAAGAATACTCCTTGTACAGAATGTTAGCCAGCGTTTTCAAGTGGTTGCATCGGATCGTTCATGGAATTTGAGTT